>BSYO01000003.1:26441328-26749393 GCA_033239525.1 Nepenthes gracilis
AGCAAGAGGGGCTAGAATTCTGACAAGGCCATAAAGGAACAGCAAGAAACATTTGAAGGTAAGAGTAATTTGGCTGCTAACTCTCAAAAGAGAAGTGCTTAGCAAGGAAGAGTTGCTGAGGAAGAGAAGAAGGATATGCGGACAGCTTGGGGAGTAAAAGGGCAGCCAACCTTGCAAGTATCCACAGATCCCATTACCTACCTGTAAACCTTCTACAAAGCAATACACAGTCTCAATTAATAGATAGAGTGTTGGCCAAGTTAAACACTGGACTGCTGAAACTCTCATATGCTGGTAGATTACAATTGGTGAAAGCAGTTCTGATGTCGTTGAACCTGCATTGGCTCAACTTTTTTGCTTCCACAAGGAGTCGGTGAGGAAATAGAGGCTGTTTCTAGATCATTCTTGTGGTTAGTGACTGCATTGGAATGAAGAAAAAAACTAGTGGCTAAGTAGGAAGTTTTAAACCCAAGGAACTGGAGGCCTGGGCTTGCTCAAACTTGAAGAATGGAACAAGGCAACCATGTTCCAGCATATTTGGACAATTGCAAAGAAATGAATAGATTCATGGCACCTGAAGAAGTTCATAATAAGTAGAGTGCACCTCGGGGATTGGAAGTGTTGCTCAAGAGTAGACATGAATTCAAAGTAGCAGTCTAACATTCTGCTGACAGCTGTGAATGGAAAGGTCAATCAAATGGGAGATTTTTTATTATTATCTGTGAAATCCTAGTTCAGAAAGAGGTGGCAGTTCCTTGATACAGATTGGTGCAGAACAGCAGCAGTATGCCTAGACAGGTTGCACACTTTCGATTGCTGTGAGACATGTTGCAGATTAAAAATCATACAATGACATGTTGCGGATTAAAAATCATATAATCAGCCAAGGTTTCGTCGATTGATCACATATAAGAACTGTGCAAAGCTAATTCAGGGAGCAGGAAACATATTTTCTTCTATAGTACATTGACTGAAAGTGTCAGAGGCTGTCTTAGAAAGAATGAAACTAAGAAGTTCTCATGCAGATCCGTCATTTGGTGTACATGGTTTTCAAGAGCAGCAATAAGAGGGATGGTGGGGAAAATATGCTTCAAAAGCTGTTGTGGCCTCTATGGTATGTAATGTTTGGTATAAAAGAAACCCAAGGTTCTAGCAGGACAAGATTTCAGAGCCTATTGGTGTGACACAAAAGATTATTCAAGAGCTAATAATGAGATTTCTCCATGTATAGCTTGTCTCAGTATAGTAGTTGATTGCAAATTATTGTAACCCCTAGGTGAATGCCCAGGTGAAAGTGTTTGGAGTCATACATGATTTATGCAGTTTTAACTTTACTGATCAAACAAAAAAAAATCTACTTGAAGATAATTAATTTTCGAGATTAACCAATGCTAAGAATTAGATTCCTTATCTCCATATTCCATCAGCAGAGCTGTTCACTGCAAATTGTTGAAACAATTGAGAATACTCAGGTGAAACTGTGAAAGTGCTTAAGAGTTATAAGTGATCAATGAAACTTCATTAACAGAGCAAACAGAAAAAGATGGAAAATCAGGAAAATTGGGTCAGTTTTGTGTCTAGTCAAGTCATGATCAGGCCATATCAAGTCTCAAGTCATCCCTGGGCAGGTTGGGTACAGCTGCAGATCACCTTTATATTGAGTTAATTTGATTTATTTTAGGTTGTCTAGGTTCAAATTGAATGTTTGAACTTTTAAATTTTGACTTTAGTTTTTCAAATTGGGTCAAATTTGCCCCTTACAGAATTGGAAAGCAGGAAATGAAACGACCACTTTGAGCCAGTTCATTTCATGCCCAAGTCATGGACCCTTTGTTTGGTTCCACAAAATATTGAAGAAAAGGAAAAAAAAAATAAGGAAAACCTGAAAGTGAAAGAAAAGGGAAGGCAAATTTTCATTTTCTTTTCTTTTATCAGATGTTGAGAGACTACATTAATATCTTTCTCAGAAATTTGTTTTTCCTAGATATTGAAACCGATGAGTATAATATCCGACGGCCCAAATAAGGAGGCCCAATATAATTTTAACCCAAGAAACCCAGCTCAACGACCCAAAACTCCTGCGCAGCCCTTAAAGCTTCCTCGGCTAATTTCAATAATTATGGTCGAGGTCCGTCTAACGGCCCAGGACGGTTACTCAACTAACGACATCATGCGTTAGTTGCAACCGTCACCGTCAGTTTTTCCGACGGATAACCGCCGCCTACCATCTATAAATACTAATTCTCTTCATTCAAGAATGACAACTAGATAAGGACAAGACTTAGCCTGAACAAACTTGAGTTCTCTCAGATAAAACACTACAAGACACCCAAAGTGCAAATTCTCTCTCTTTCAAATCAAGACGTCTAGAGTGCAACTCCTTGGACTCATAATAATTTATTATATCCCATCTCTTTTTTCATATTTAAGAAAAATACTGACTTAAATATTGGAAAATATACCAGGGAACAAGTCCCGCCAATCCTTTGACTATTACGATTCGCAGGGTTTGATTAAAGGTTTACGGAGATTGAAGATTTCAACGACCGACAGACAAACTTCTTCATCCGTACGACAATTAGATTTTCAGACACAACATTGGCACCGTCTGTGAGAATAACGTAACTAAAAGTCTGATAAACACAATTTTAATAAAATAAAAAAAGGTAAATTCTAAAGCTTAAGTTAGTACACCAGTTAGGGAGGCCAGTTCAGGGGGTAACAGTCCTCTCATCGTTGATCAAATAAACGATCACCCAGATCCCTGTGTACGAGCACCTGCTAAAGCCGTTTAGACAATTTGTATAACATTGGATGAGCGGCCAAAACGTCCAAAAAAAAAAAAAAAAAAAAAAGAAAAAATAGGGGAAGAAAATACCTCTCAAAAAAGATTGACCACCAAGACGACCTCGGAACTAAAACGGCTTCAAACGAAAAAGTCCCGTCACGACTTGAAGGTCGTTTAAGTTTTCGAGTCCAAGAGGATAGTTTTGAGAGATGAAACTTTCGATATTCTTGTGACGACAGGGAACCCACGTTCCGTGGAGAACCCTCTCATAGCGAACGTCCTCCAAGGACTGTGAGCCACCCAGTTTCACAGTCCGCCCAAAAACCATCCGAGTTGAAAAATCTCCTCAATGAGAAAAGGATGGCCGCTCCTCCCTGAATCGAGGAAAAAGTCGACAGAATTTGGGATCATGTCTTTGGAGAAGGCACTGCAGGAAAGACAGTCGACTTGTGACGGTCTCCATTTACAACAGAGATCAATATGCTGCCGCATAAGTTCAAAATGTCCACTTTGGAGCCATATGATAGAAGCTCTGATCTTATGGATCATTCAGATCACTTCTATACACTCTTAAGCTTTCAAGGTTTGGATATTCAAGGTTTAGATAAGGCAGTAATGTGCCTCTGCTTCCCTCTGACCTTGAAAACCGTTGCCTGAGTATGCTTGTATCGCCTTTAGCCAAATTCCATTCGAACTTTTCAAAATTTGGCTAATAATTTTTCATCTCAGTTTACCTCCGGTAGGAGGGGAAAAAAAAACCCTGGCATTTGGCTCGAGTAAAGCAAGAGCCAAATGAAAGTATAAGAAAATTACTGGCCAGATTTACGGCCGAAGCCAAGAAAATTCCTAAGCTCACTGAGGAAGTGAAGCTAAGCGCTTTTGTGTCTACGTTGGAACCCAGTGACTTTTTTAGGGATATAGCTCACAAGAACCCTTAGACCTTTAGAGAGGTAGAGGCCATTGCTTGTACCTATATTGTAGCCGAGGAGACCAACGAAGTAAAATGGCCGAAGGACCAACCCCACCAAAAGACAACGGAGGGGAAAAGAAAAAATGGGGATAATGTGGGTCCCCGAGGATCGAAAAAGTAGCAAAAGTCCAAGTCGGCACCAAGAAGAGGATTCAGAGTATAAGATCTGACTCTCTTAAATGACTCCCGCACTAATATCGTGATATAAATTCGGGATGAGAAATTCTTTAAATGGCTGAAGGAGTTAAAGAACCCAAATGGTAGTGACTAGTCAAAATATTATCACTACCATCGATGCGGAGGACACAGTACCGAGAACTGCAAAACGCTACAGAAGAAAATTGAAGAGTTAATCTAGAAAGGACAACTCGACCGATTTCTACAAAGACCCGGAAAGACTTCTGGAGGAGCAGACGGAGATGAGGTCGAGTGGCAACTGGAGTCGTAAGCATAATTTCCACACGACCCGCTCGGGATGACGTTCCGGAAAGCTCAAGAATGGCCATCAGCCGCAAAAAACTAAGGATAGAAAATAGGAATGATGTTATCAATTTTAGTGATAAAGATTTAATTCATGTAACATCCCCTCATTCTAATCCCTTGGTTGTAACTGCATTCGTTTCGGACGGTAGTATAAACTACCAATTGATATGAGTATTTATTGATAATGAAAATTCGAAAAATTTGGTTTATTTGGATGCATTTTTTAAATTAGGACTAAAACGAAGTCAATTGAGAATCTCAGAAGGACCCTTGTACGGACTAGATAATGAGCCTGTACCCGTACAATGGGTGATCCAATTGAAAGTCACGTTGGGTACGTATCTAAGGACAGCTACCAAGATATTTTCTTTATTGGTTGTAGATCTTCCATCGGTCTACAATGCTATTCTCGAACGACCTTGCGTAACTACATTTGGGGTAGTGACTTCTATTCTGCATCTCAAAGTAAAATTTCCGACTCCATTTAGCATCGGAGAGGTCCTTGGCAATCGAATGACTAGGTGGACTTGTTATTTATCTCAAATCACTCAAACGCCAACAAGTCAACTGATCCAGGACCTTGATCTCCGTGATGAGACGACGTTACTACAAGCCCAGTTTGGTGAATCAACAGATCAGATTCCACTAAACCCTTAATGATCCTGAAAAGTATATTCAGATCGGGAGTTCTTTGTTCGAGCCGTTCCGAAGTCAACTTATCGACTTCCTTAGACAAAATTCTGATGCTTTTGCTTGGACACTTAGCGACATGACAAGTATACCAACCAGAGTAATGTCTATAAGTTGGGCCTAAATCACGACTATAAACCTGTCCGGCAAAAACGAAGAAACTACTCGATCGAGCAGTTGATTGCCATTCAAGAGGAAGTGAAAAAACTCCTAGATGTTGGGTTTATTAAAGAAGTTCAGTACCCAAATTAGTTATTGTTACTTCCCAGGTCCGCGGTTGCCGTACGGATTAGGGAGCCTTCGGATTCCTTAACACGCGGTGGCGTCAGGAGAAGGGTCCAGTGTCCGTCTCTTTGAACCTGGACTGCGCACAACACAAACAACAAATAAGAGGTCAGAGGTCGACGGGGGGTTGTCCCCCGTCGACACTCCGACGCTCAAGTCAGATATCTTCTGAAATAAACGGAGAAATGCATGCGTAAGATGCGAGAATGAGGGGAGTGTGAGAGAGATGTGATTGGAGGCTTGAGCTCCATGAATGCGCCCGGCAGAGGGGCGGCTTACCTGATGCCCGCGGAGGGTGACTTGGAGTGCGCCCGGCAGAGGAGCGGCTTGGAGTTCGCCCGCGGAGGGCGGCTTAGGTAAAATCCCTCTAGGGGGTGCGCCCGGCAGAGAGCGGCTTACATGTGCGCCCGCGGAGGGCGGCTTAGAGATGTTCGTGGACTTGAGTAATATTTGGAGATCTCCCGGAACGTGCTGGAATGAATGTGGGGCTCGTTGGGCAGGACTCTTCTTGATCATACTGGGGGGCCACTAAGCACGGAAGGGCCCGAGGGGACCCGACTGGTTTAACGAGACGGCGCGACATTGGAGGACATTAGGTGACTTTCTTCGAGGAAGCACTGCACTGTACTCGGTCCTGACGCCTCATTATTTCTCAAGGAATCCCGCTCCAATTTTGCTTAAGGGCCTCGAGGGCCTCTGCGAGCGCCGTTGGTGAAGTGCCATGAGCTCCCTGCTGGCCCGGAGTCACGGTTGGCTTCGTTTCAGGGGCACTTCGTACTGTGCTGGGATTTGGTTCATCGTGGCTGGAGCTTTGCTAGATCCCTTCTCCTTGCCTCGAGGTCGGAGCAACTGGGCGACGTCCGCAGAGCGTCCCTCCGCGCCCAAATCGGTCGAGAGGGCCTAGGATACCATCGATGGGGAGTTTGGTGCTCCGTTCGGCTCGAATGCCGCAAGGGGGAGTCGGCTGCCATTGTTGGGGATTTCGTATTTTGACTAGCTTTGATCTGGGAAGGAATTGTTGGACGCTGCTGTCGGAAGAGCTTCAAGCCCCATACCATGAAGCAGAGGATCTTGGCATCACGCTCCATTTCCCATAAATTGAAAAGGAGGAACTGTGCGCCCTCACCGGAAGCTCCTGCTACGAAGGGCCGAGTGCTCTCGTTCGTCCGGATCTGGAGGAAGGTGACAGCGCCATGGCAAGAGCAAGGATTTGCTCTATATTCTGCTGAGAGCCTTGGGTTCCCTGTTAGGGAACGCCGTTGGGCTTCGCCACCGTGACGAGCTCTGGGTGTGATTCGGGGACAGATCTGGCTGCTATTTGGGGGAACTTCATGCTTCCGCTTCTGCCATGGTTTGGGAGGAATGGCTGAGCGCCATTCTCGAAAGAACCCAGATCCGACCTTGGCTGTGGCTTGGACTGAGCAGACAAACACCATGGGAGGAGGTTCGCGGAACCTGGTTACGGGGAAGCTCTGCCCAGCACTGACTAAAAAGGGGGGAAATGTGCCCTGTTTGGGACGGGAAAGGAGGAAATATGCCGGTCGCCATGAACAGTGAGCTTTGGGCTCCATCGAGCGCTGATTTGAGAGGAAATCGCTGAATGTTGTCAGCAAGAAGGCTCTGCGCCTCATTCTTCTGGAATCGACGGCAGTGGGGGAGCTCTGGGTCAGCGGTGGAAAGAGTTCCGTGGATTGCCCGGCGTAACTGTCGGCTCAATCGGGATCGTTCTTCCCTCCATCGAGTTTCGTTCTTCTTCATTTTGCGGAGACGAAGAAGCAGAGGGAGAGGGAGAGAGAGAGAGGGAGGGAGTCCTTGACTTGGCCGGCCTCAGAGGCCCGGGCCTCGAGAATCGGAAAAAGTGGCTTTTCCCTTCTGCCCCCTTTCTTGCTCTGCAGGGCTGGTCCTCTTATTGGGAAGAGGGTGAATATTTTCCCTCCGAAAACTCCCGCCAATAATAATCTTCCCGCCAAAAACGAAAATATTTCCCGCCTTTGCGAAACTTCTTCAGTACGCCTCTGATTTCGGGTTGGCCCGCAATACCGGACCCAACAGTTATCAAATATGGTCATGGTGAAGAAAAGTAATGAAAAGTAGAGAATGTGCGTTGATTTTACCGATGTCAACAAAGCATGTCCGAAGGACAGCTTCCTATTATCAAGACTTGATTTGCTCGTGGACTCCACTTCTGGACACGGATTGCTCAATTTTACAGATACATACTCAAGCTACAATCAAATCCAAATGAGTCTAGAGGACGAGGAGCATATGTCTTTTATAACCGACCAAGAGACGTACTATTATAAAATTATGCCCTTCGATCTGAAAAATGCTGGTGCAATTTATCAGCGCCTTGTCAACAAAATATTCGAGGCTTAGATCGGACGAAATATGGAAGTATATGTGAATGACATCCTCGTAAAGAGCAAACTACACAATGACCATATTCGCGATTTGGACGAGGCATTTAATGTCTTGAGGACACACCAAATGAAGCTTTATCTGACCAAATGCACCTTTGGAGTAACCTCAGAAAAATTTTTAGGCTTCATTGTTTCGCACCGAAGAATGGAAGCCAATCCAGAAAAGATTAAGGCTATTTTGGATATGAATCCTTCTCGGACGGTGAAGGAAATTCAGAAATTAACTGAAAAATTGGCAACACTCTCACGTTTCTTGGCTAAATCGGCTAAGAAGTACTTACCATTCTTCAAGGCGTTGAAAGCCATAAAGGTCGTGGGCTTTTAGTGAACAACAGAATGCGAAACTGTTTTCTGAGAACTCAAGGAGTATCTTTCTCATCCGCCACTGTTAACTTCTCCACAATAAGGCGATGAGTTATTCTTATATCTGGCTGTGTCCAAAACTGCCTTAAGTTCGATCTTGATTTGAGAAATGTCCGATGGACAGAGACCAGTGTATTATGTCAACAAAATCTTGACCGACGCAAAAACTCATTACACCCGTGCTGAAAAGATGGCACTGGTGCTTGTATATTCTGCCTGGAAACTTCGACCATATTTTCAGGCGCACAGAATAATCATCCTGACGGACCAACCATTGAAAGAAATCCTGCAAAGGCCAAATGTGTCAGGACAATTGGTCAAATGGGCTATTGAATTGAGAGAGTTCAACTTAGAATTCTGACCGAGGCCGTCCTTGAATGGTCAGGCTTTCTCGGACTTTATTGTTGAAACAACACCAATTCTAGATGCCTTTGGTGTTATTGGGACTGACAGTCCCCAAAATATTCTGACCTGGACTTTACACGTAGATAGCTCTTCAATACAAGTTGGTTGCGGAGCAGAAGTGGTACTAAGAACACCAACGGGTCAAAAATAAAATATTCAATGACTCTCAGATTTCTAGTAACGAATAACATGGCCGAGTATGAGGCACTACCCGCTGGATTAAAATTAGCCAAAGAGTGCTTTGCCACAAATCTTATAGTATACAGTGATTCGAAATTGGTTATTAATCAAGTCAAAAAAAAATTTGATACTATCAATCCACTACTTTCCCAATATCTCTCCAAGGTGCAAGGTTGGATTTCCACATTTGATAATGTGAAAATGATTCACATTCCACGAGAAGAAAATGGGAAAACAGACATATTAGCAAGAGCGCTGCTACGGAGATCCAGAGCAGTACGCATAGAAATTACATGAAATTCTCAAAGTACCTAGCATCAATGACCCACAACAAGAAGTTATGCAAGTAACCAATTTTGATAATTGGATGACTTCCTATGTGAAGTATCTGTCCATGGCATTTTGCCAGAAAAAGCCAGATGAAACCAAGCGTGTGAAAAAGACAGTAGGATGGTATACCAATATAGATGAAAAGTTGTACCGACGAGGGTACTCAATTCCATGCCTACGATGTCTTACACCAGAAGAGGCCGAGTACGCCCTTGGTGAAGTACACCTTGGTATCTGTAGATCCCACATTGGTGGCAGAAACCTTGCCTTTAAGCTCATGAGGCAAGGATATTATTGGCCCACTATGAAATACAACGCAATGGACTTCGCCCGAAAATGTGAGAACTGCCAAATGCATGAGAACCTCACCCATCAGGCACATACAGAACTACGAGCTCTGCAGTTGCCATGGCCGTTTACATAATGGGGAATTGACATCCTCGGACGCAACAGAAACTATTTTTCTTGTTTGTTGTCAAGAAAAAAAAATGAAGTGGAAAAATAGCTTTTAATGCTCCTCCATCACAATCTTAGGATCATTTACTCAATAGCTATCCTCAAAATGTTCATAATTCCTTTTTCCATGGTGGTCATTAGGAAAAGGTTTGTTTGAAGTAACCAAGGGAATTTGTTGCTCATGGTAAGTCATGATGTGTTTGTTGGCTAAACAAGCCACTATATGGTTTGAAATAGTCCCCATAGACTTTGTTTGGCAAGTTTAGAGAGTTTGTGCTATAGTTTGGACTCTCTCATTCCGATAGTAATCATTATAGTCATTAGTACTGGTGTATTCTTCTTGTTGGTTATGTGAATGATACTTTCATAACTAGATGATATCGTGAGGGTTTCTCCATTCAGCCACCTATTTCCCTCTCTCTTACCTTCCATTCTCCTCCTACAGTTTCAAACTGTGAAGGATTTGCTACTGACAAAGTTGGCAACCTGATAATGAAGATATCAAATTTTGGTCAGTTCATTCCAAGTTAATGTACTTTAGAGTCCACGTTACTGGGGTCTCATGCAGCACAAGTCAATGACATTTCAGATTTGGGCTGCTTTTGGTTCAGCTCATTCGGGCATTGGATTGTTGGTCAGATTGAATTCGGGTTTGAATTGCATTTGCATCGGGTAAGATAAGCTATAAGCTAATAGGCATACAAGAAAAGGGCTCTTTTTAGGTTTTAATCCTTAGTTAAGATTGCAGTGAAGTGCAAACACACCCTTCTGTTCTGCAAAATCACATAATTGTATGATGGAGGCAGACAAGGGGAGAAACAGGGATTCATTCGAAGAAAGGTAAACATCATTCTCAGGGGCTTCTCCTCATAGTCATTGAATCAACTCAATGACTATGGCTGACTTCAATATACACCAATGAGGACGTAGCCAAGCTGGTTAAGACTGCGGCCCTGAGACCAACAGGTCACTGGTTCAATCCCCCCTCTCCATATATACCTATCAATGAATGAAAGTACGAACTGATTACATCGCATCTAAAGTATGGAAGCAATCAATAAGGAAAACTATGATATAACCCCCAATACCCAAATATTGCAATAAAAATCAAGGGAGTCTAAGTTGTCAGCACCTTCTAAATTGTGAGAGCATTCATTAGTCATTACCAAGAAACATCCAGTTATTTATATCTATCTATTCTAAGGTCTCTTTTCTTATTTACTACAGCTTTAAAATAGTATGTTTTTATAGCAGTAGTTTAATAGTTAATAGCAGGGGGAAAAAAAAAAGAAAATTATTATGTACTCCATCCGTATATTCTTTATCCCTATATAATACTAGACAAAATAGAACAATCTTATAAGGGAGGTGATGTAATTCTTCTTTCCGGAGGTTCCAAGGATTTGACTGACAGGTGGCTGACAATTTCATCAAATGCTTGTGACAAACCCAAGGAAGTTTATCTACTGCAAACACCAAAACAAGATTATCCAGCAAGTTAAAAAATAGTATCTTCTGAAGCTAACTGTTTTTATCCTCTTTCCAGTATTTACACATTTTAAGCACAAAACTAGAACAAAATATCAAAAAAGGAGGCAAAATAAAAGAGAAATCACCTCTCGGGCAACAGCAAGAGCAGTTTTAAGAGACAGTCCATCAAAATATACAAGTTGTGCACCATCTAGAGCAGACAACAAATTTGAAGGGGGGAGATCATCAGGTGTCATGGGAGGAGATCCTGGATGATAGATAGCTGTGCGGGTTTTCCTGAAAACACATCAGGAAAAAATTCAAGCCCCCAAAGATGAAACTCTGCAGAGTAGTACTTTTCTGCAAAGGCACAGAATTCATAACATATAGCCTTCTTTGCAGACCAGAGTAAGCAGTGGAGCCTTGTATCTTGAGAGTCAGACTTGGTGCATCGTTAACGTTGCTTCACTGTGATTTGGAAGTCACAGATTGAAACAAAGAAAACATCTTTACATTGCAGAAGTAAGACTGCATAAATCTGACCCTTTCAGAGCCAGCAATGCATGAAGCCAAATACACTAGGATACCATTTTTAAGAGTCTAGGCAGTGGGCACTAACACAATCTTTCTGAAAAGCACTCCACAAAATTAAAATTTTTAATGAGGACTGGAGGAGGGAAATCATAGTTATCATTTCATAATAGAAACTTAACAGCATATTTGAGGTAACAACTATGTTTTAGGAACAAAAAAGAAATGAAGTCTCGAGAAACATAAAGAGGTTACACAGTACAGTGCACAAAAAATAATTTAAAAATGAACTGAAGTTAACATGTAAAAAGAAGAATATCAAGGCGATCTGTTTCTTTGTCCCCTATTAAAGATGGACAATGATACAATAAGCAAAATGAATGGCCATTGCATTAGACAGGAGTATAAACAACAGTAAATCATAATTCAGAGACATTAATCAATACTGGCAAGTGGGTAACAGTAATTCATGATTCAGAGTATTAACAACTATCAGATTTTAGAACTAATCAAAGTAACTACAATGAGAACACATACCAAGAGCAGCAGCAACTCACACAGCAAATAAGTCAGGATTTATTACCTCACAATCAGAACATTAATGTAAGGCTCATGATAAATATTTTGCCTTTGATGCAGTCATTTTAGGTAAATTACATCTGTTAAGTAATTCTGAACCAAGAGGTTGCAAATTATGTAATAACATCCTCCATAGAGGCGGCACAACTGCAGAAGGTGGGGGTGAGATCTCTGTCTGTGTGGCCATCGGGGAAGAATAAAAAGGGAGTTTATATATCAAAGTATTAAAGCAAGGATCCTCACGTTTCACTGTCAACTATGACATAACTAAACATTGAGCGCCCCTCCTTGGAGACCTGGATAAGAAAGAATTAATAAAACTCAACAAAGTTGCAAAGGATGCACATTGAAGAATAAAAATGCCAGCAAAAAGGTGACATGATGGGAATAGGCAAGCTACTGGTAATAACATGATATTGAGCAAGCCTCCTACTTATCAAGGTACCCCCTCACATGTACCAATACATAACTAAGAAGCATCTTTTATAATTTCATCAAAAAAACAAGAGTCTCAAGGAACCAAATCATAGAAGATTAACAGTTTGATGAAAGCCAGATGGTTTCACTTTCTACATGTCTCCTTACACAAACTTTTTTTAGGCTTGAAGTTGGAATTTAGTAAAGACTCAATCCCTTCATTGCTTTGAAAGATAATCATAAAAATGGGGGCTTCTTAGGAACAAACTCATGACTACTTAGTCAGAAGTACCCCAATACCATCTGAAGGAACCAACTCAACCCTAAAGCTTATGTCATTAGATAAATCCTCAACTGTATTATATGAAAAACAAAACCTCTTACCTGGATTGGACCATAATTATTAGGAGATGACATCAGCCATGGAAAGAACTTATAAGCTATTGCAGCTTGGCTTTTCTAGCACAAGCTAGCCAGACTGACATTCTATTCATAGCAAAAGAAGTTTCAATTGAAGACATTCATAAATTTACAGACAAGATTCTAACAGAGAAAATAAAAAGAGATCAAGTGAAAAATCACAAAACAAAATTAAAAATACTTGAATCAAAAGGACTTTTCTAAAAGAATTCCTGAATAATGGAAGGTGCTAAAAGGAAATTGCATAAATAATAAAAGATACTGCCTAAAAGAATGTCATGGCAACACAATAATCAATATCCTAAAATAACTATAAAAAATAAAATAAACTGTTTTCCCCCTTCTGTCTTGCATTGCGCCCCTCTTCATTCTCCCCTAATTGATAAATTCTCTTCCACTAGTTTAAAGCTGTTGGAGGAAAAAGTAGGAATAGCTCTGGACAGGAAAATAGGTGCTATAAGGACATGACTAAGGTGGAAGTTGAAAGTCCAGGAAAAATGTAGGTGGCTGGACTTGTTTTTCCCTAGGTTCTGCTAACTCTTCATGTATTGGAAAGTCAAAATTACCCTCACATGATATGTGTTACCCTCTTGATCAATTAACATCAGATTGCCTTTTCCAACTAAATGGAATATTATACCAGAGTTCTAGTTCTTTAGACATGGGCACCTCTTGAGTTGCAGGGTCATTTTAAGTGGGTTCATGAGCATGTTCAGCCTAGAAATAAGTCATCTCTGGAAACTCTGAATCAACTTCTGCATCCAAAGTTTTTGAAGGCATTATAAAAATTTCAAGGAGTGAAGTTTGAAATTTTTCAATACTTATCTTCCACTTTTTTTGCATATCTTTGATCCCTTTATGTGGTGCAGACGTGCCACAAAACTGGCATCAAATTTTTCTTGCATTTGTATTTGAATCTGCGACATAGAGTTGGAAGAAGATTATGAAGCTGCGCCTCAATTTTCGGCTCATGATCCGCTACTGAATTGGAGATGGTGCTGGAACTTTCCTATAGACTGATAATTGGCATCCATTAGGGCCACTCAGCGATAGATACTCAGAGTGATTGATGACTATCACTGAATTATCCCGAGACGCTAAAGTCCAAGACATCATTTGTCATGGGTTGTGGAAGTGGCCAATGAGTACAATGTGGATGTAGCTAGCATTGTGAAGAACGTTCCAAATTACTCTCCAAATCCATCTTAGAAAGATAAAATCAGGTGGTTGGATAGTCCAAATTGTGTATTCGTTGTGAAATCTGCCTACAAAGTCGTCCAAGTTACAAAAGCCACTGAATCTTCCAGTATCGTCACTTTGTTTTTCTTTTTTTTTTTAGAGGGGGAGTAAATAGGGCAGGTTAAACAGAAATTGGGCCTTCACTTCTGTTGACCTGCTTAATTAGAAGCCCTTGGTCAAACAAGTTTTGACCAAGTGAACAACTCAAGCCACTACTATTTACAACGAAAAAGAGGATGAGTTAAATATGTGTGCACAATGGCTGGATTGAGATGGCTTGTGTGACAGGTTTCAGGTGAATGGTGGGTGCCTCAGCTAGTGGGTGTGGAAGTGTTGGGGTTTAAACAGAGATCCACAGCTAGGGCATGGATGCAACAAATTGGATTTAGGAAAGAAAGTTTCAACCGCTGGTGCCATCTGTGGGTTCTCAATTCACTGTAGGTGTTGGGCTGCTGCTGGTGGTTAATGAGGATTGTTCAATTTAGGGAGATGGTCAAGAAAGTTTTATTTTGTTTTTTCCTTTTCCCATTAGTTCTGAGAAGTGTGACTGCTTCTTGAATGGGATTGGGTTATATTTTCTAATTAACCGGATAGCTTCTGGCGGACATGAAAAGGGGATGAAAGTGATGCTCACAAGTCACAATGGTTAGGATAGGCGACACACCTAAAGGTGCTCAACAACTCTTAGAATAGGAGACACAATGGATTGACCTATGTCTTAGAAAGCGGCAATGGACAACCCTGATACCGATTGATGTAGGACAACCAAGCCTACAACACAAAGGAATGAAATTCCTGTTAACTCAGCAAATAATTCACCTATGAAAATAAGGATTGCATTCTCACTAATATATAAACTGAAAGGAGACAAAATATATGGAAATCTAGCTTAAAAATCACTACAAAAAATAAAGATACATGACTCAAATGCACTTCCCTAAAGAATAGTACCTAAAATAATAAGATGCCAAAAGGAAATTTTATAAAAAATAAAAGACACTGCTTAAAAGAATATCACTGGCAAAAACATTCTGTATCCTCAATAAATCTAAAAAAATAAAAAATAAATTAATTCACCCTTTTTGTGCTTGCACCCCATCCCAATTCAAAGAGATCTAAACTTACCACAGCAAAAGAAGTATCGACACCATCAGCTTCAAACTCCTCTATCAAACTTCTTCCTTCAGAATTATCTGCAACCTAACATGCAACAAAGTAGAGACAAGCCAACACAGCTTCTAAGTGGTCTCTAAGTGTTATGCAATGCTCTTTTCCATGAAAAAGAAGGACCGAATTGAAATACCTTCGATATTATTCTTGGGCTTAGTCCCAACCGAGCAGCACATGTCAAAGCATTCCCCACATTTCCACCCCCTTGAACCTGCAAGACCAACCCATCAGAATAAGATTGAAAATTTCGAATTTCCAGAAATTGGACCGTGCCTTTTTGTTAAATAAAATTACTAGGAACATACAGAAATGAATTGCTAACAAAATAGAAACAAATGGGGGGCATAACAAAAAAGTAAACAACCAAATGCATCGACAAAAAAAATCAAACAAAGTAGTTCAAACTCTGGAACTGAATATAAACTGGCTATCTAATAAAATGTTAGACAAATTTTGATGCCTAAAGCTATTCAGTTAGCATTGTTAACACATTCAAGTAAATAACCAGAGAATGATAGAACTTGGAGACAATGTAACAAGAAAGAACCTTTATGCAACCTCATAGATTCAACAAAAAGAAAAAGGTTATGGAGGGACACATGTTTAGAGCATTGGCCATCATGATACATGTTTGCAACCTCACAAGAAGAACCCTGATTGTCCATGCTTCAAAGTGCAAACTGATTGGACCTCTAAGCAAAATGTCAGAGGTCAAAATAATAAACAGAGAAAATAAATGCACTCAGGATGAAGTATGAGATGGGTGGCAGATGATTTGGGAAAAGAAACGTAGCTAAGCCAGATAGAGAAGATTCAAGTAAGCTGTTTAACCGGATTCTTGCTCTGCAAGCCTATATCAAGCCACCGAAGAATAAACAAAGAGCCAAAAAAAATGAAAGTCATTGATTATATAAAACCTTTTGCGATTCAATTGAAGATATTGATCCTACAAGAACAGTGGTTATTGCATATATTGGAAAGAATCTTCTCCACAAGGGGTCCCAAATGACAGGCAGCTTTGGGTGCAATTTGGGCAGCAATGGCTAATGCAGCATCATTTGGGTCACAAATGGGACAAGCTTCTTTTGTAGATATACAATAGTCCTAAGATCAGACAAGTTTAGCTTGGTGGTTGGCTACTCAATTGAGGAGGCCAATGAAACTCAATTCCTAACAACTCCACATCTTACATATTAAAAAGAGCAAGCACGAGTTGCTCATAACAAAAAGAAATAAAAGTAAAAAATAAACAAGTAATTTGCTCTCCATCCCAAAAAATAATTATTTTGATTTTAGACTCCATAAGTGGTTATGGGCATTCCTTCAGGAAAAGAGAGAGTTCTTGAGAAGAGATATTAAAGCAAAGTTTAGGTCCTGCCATTTCTGTTGGTCTCCTTAAGCTCTGGCACTAGTTATGGTGTGGAATTTGTAAATTAGTCATGAAGGACTGCAAAAAATTCTACCAACATATTTGCTTTGAACTGGGAAGGATTCTTCAATTTATTTCTGGTTTGACAGATGGTGTGAAGTCTAGTACTGAAAGATGAATTCCTATCATTTTCAGATATGCTATTACTCTACGGCATCTCTGTTACATTACATGTTGACTGGGCCAATCTGCACCTATTGGGAACCCTCACTTCTTTAAATGGACTTTTGGATGAAGCCTGCTTCAACCACAGAAACTTGCTTTGCTTTTGCACAAAATGGTTCATAGCCTTGATTGTGTCAAGGCTGAATGGGAGTTAAATAAAAATGGGTTTTCTTTGTTGCATTTTCTTTATTCAGCTATAAAAAGAGGAGGAGAAGGTCGCTTCCCTTGGAAGATGGATGCCTCTTCTAGAATATCTGTTTTTACATGGAGATCTACATGGGAATGGAGTTTGACATAAGGCAATCTGCAGAAGAGGGGGGTTTGCTCTTGCAAACTGATGAATGCTTAAAAAATATACCTCTGAGTCGGTGAATCATTGTTTAGGCACTGTGAAATTGCCAGAACAACTTAGGCGAAGCATATGGCAGTTTGGTGGGTTCCAATGGAATCTGTAAAAATGAATCTTTTTCCTGCACATGTTCCCACATAAAGATAGAGAGCTGTCAAGGTCCACCAAATGGAGCGGCTCCCATATTTATCTTACGGTCAAGATTAGAAGTTAGGTAAATAAATATTAGAGATTGAATAGCCATTAAATCACTTGGTGCAATCTCCACAATTCATCCATCCAACTTCTAATTTTTAACGTTAAGTGGGTATGAGAGCTTCTTCACTAGGAAGACCATAACAACACTCACAATGATACTCAAAGATAACTCTCTCACTCTCATTCCTCTCACTATTTTGTGTTTATTTGGAGTGTGGGGAATGATGTTGCATTTGGAAAGAGAGTTTTGAACGTGTCCAACTTTCAATATGAATGGCTCAATCAGTTTTCGGCTTGGTACAAAATTTGTTTTACTTTTCTAAAGTAATTATTTCCTAAATAATTTACACATAGGCAGTTAAGTTTCACCATTTCTTTGATGTCTTTTAGGCACCTTTAAGATTTAAAACTGCATTTAAGTGTAAAGAACCCAGCAAATCCAAAAGTAAGTTATGTTTGGTAAATATAAAGGAAAACTATAGAGATTAAAACTATGTAAAACTTGGATGATCGCAAATTATATTTTGCAAGCTCAATCTTCATAATTATCCACGTAGTATAATGGTTGCAAATCATCTTAATAACATGACCAAACCCTCGAATAAAGTCTTTTTTTCTACAAATCCTTCTATGATAACTCTTTCTTCCATCAAGAATGTCATTTTCTTCATCAATATCAGTATTATTATAGATCAGAATAATAGAATCAGTAAAAATAAAAGCAATGGGTGAATGACACTTATGATTTTCATCGTCAGGTTCAGTGCCATTCAGATCAGAATAATAAATCCAAAAAATATAAAAGCAACGGCATCATGCTACAATTTATCAAGGCAACATAAACTACCTGCCGGTACCAAAGGGGAATGGGGGATCCTACGTCTCCTTAAGGAGAAGCAGGATTTGCTTTTCCATCTTTCACCATTGGATGAAAATCCAACAGTGAAATTTTAAAAAATAAAAATATATTATATATAGTTATTTTTTAAATTTTTTTAAAATAATATTAATATTTAATAAATATTAAATTAAATATTATAAATATTTTTAATAAAAATATTTATTTAAATATTATTATATAAATTTTAAATTTTTACCGTTAGATTAAAAACAATCCAATGATAAAAATAAAAAAAAACAAATCCTGCTTCTCCTTTTCTAATCCAATGGTGAAAATAAAAAAAGTAAATCCTGCTTCACCCTAAGGAGAAGCAGAATCCTCTAATCCGTAGTAAAAGGGCCAAGGAGAATTCCTAAAATCCCCCATCAACCACCAAGCAAGCTCTTATAGTTACTGATACCTAACAGCAATACAACAGAAGGCAATAAAATAAAACAACCCCGTGAAATTCGGAAATCAAAAGTAGTACCTTGAAGTTACTGCTTCTGATCTTCTCGTCGGGCTTCGGAAAAGCATCTACCATCACCAGATAATCCATCGACGCACCCCCACAGCCTACCTGCCGTCATCTCACACACGCTCCTCTCCAAGTCAGACATCACATTATATCCTGGTATGGTAATAGCACGGAAAACCTACATTACTAAAGGAAATGGGGAAACGGATTCTCACAATGATGCGATCGTCAGGGAGAGGAGAGAGCGCCTGAGCCGTCACATTCATCCTGAAATTTCTCAAAAAGAACCAAAAGCGACGAACAGTTACAGTTTCTCCACAACAGGGAAAGCTTCCTGAGGGGGAAAAAAACCTGGAAATTCGAGATATACACAAGCCTAGAATTACATGATACCTGCTTCGTTTCGTAAAGCATAAGCTGACGAGTGAGAAAGCGAGCCCACAAGAAGACGGTGATGAAAATTGAAACGGCGGCGCGGGAGCAGAGAAAGAGGATAGAGATTTGGTGAGGGTTCCATTAGATGTAGCAGCACTCAGAGAAAGCATTTTCCAATTTTTTTAAGAGTCTATAGAGGATTCAAACACAGAGTGTAGCAGAACAGATATGGCACGATTGCTGATGAGTAAACTCGGCAAGTGAAGAAGAAACGGCACTTAGCGCGGATCAAATTCGTCTGATAACAGCAACGTCCTCCTAGACGACGACGATCACGAGTGCTGTAGATTCAGAAACTTGAATTCCCTCACTCCCACGCCCCAACGGGTAATTCAGAAGCCCGAAATTGTTTATCAATAATTTTGGATCAAGCGTGATGGAACAAAAAAATAAATTTTGGTTCTTTGCATCGAATTAAAATATTAAGAATTTAAAAAATTAATATTCAAATAAAAAATATTACTTAAAACATTTTAAAATAATTTACATACGAAAAATATTGCCTATATAATAATATTGTCATACCAAGTCTAATACTCGGGTCAAAATTCTTGTTAGTACCTATTTATTATGTAAATTGGATTAAATTAAGCAAGATTAATCCCTGATATTAGTTAACAAAATATGATAAATAATATTTAAAAATAAAAAATAAATATATGAAAATAAAAAAATTATTTTATTTGTTACTAACAATTGAAAGTTGATGATTCCTTACTTATGAGATTTTGTTATAGTAAAATTTTTATTTTATATATTAAACTTTTGTAATAACCATCCTTATGTGTAATATAAAATTGTCTTATTTGTTGAAGGAATTTACATCCTATATATAGTTCATAATATTTGGTGGACTTGGTATATGTAGAATGGTCTAAGTGTTGAAGAGGGTGAAAAGAATGTTTGGCTTTCTAAAAGAAATATTTGTGATCATATTAGATTAATGAAAATTATAACTACTTGTGATCACAAATCAAAATTTACATTTAGAAATATTTGTTGGTTAATGCCTATTTTCAACACTTCCATCACATTTATATAAGCCCGATTGTAAACTCTTCAATCGATAAGAATATTTGATTTACTTTTATATTTTTTTGTCTTTTTTTCCTATTTATTGAAACCCTAACGATTCTGAAACACAATTATTAAAAGGCTCCACACCGGAAAATTAATATGTTTTCTACAGTTTTAAAAAAAGGCCATAAGTTCTCACTCCATCTAAAAACTTTTTATTGCTAATTTCATAATAATTAAAACACGTCAATCTTCGCTCCTCACGAGTAACCCAAAGCCTCTTTCCCATCATTTATTAATCTTTTTGCTTGCAATAAACGGCAATCGATTGAGATGACCAGTGGACATAGCAGCTCCACCCTTGATTCGCTGCATCACTTCTAAAGTTTATATTAAAATTAATCTGATAGTTTTCCATTACACCACGTCATGGGCTATCTTTAGGAGACAAGACATAGGCTTTTTATCATTCGGACTTCTACTAGAGATGAATTGATTGATGTCAATTAAATGTTTTTGATATACTCATTTTTAACTTTTTAAATTATGTAATTTTTTCTTTAATTTTCAGTTGGGGTCACTTAGTTGAATGTTAATAATATTTCTATAATTTTTTGTTTATATAACTTATCAAAAAAAAGTGTTGAAGAGCTTTCTATTTGATATTGCGACATGATGTAAATTTACCTCATAGACTTGTTTATATCATATTCCATTGTATTCTTATAAAGAGTCCACATATGTGGTTTCTAAGCCACTATTTTGGGATCATTTATTTGAATATAATATTAAGTCATTGAACTTATTGAGCCTATGCTATAACATATATAAAAGTTTACAATGAAAATTCTGAATCTATAAATGTCATTCCCAATGGAATGACATTAAAACAGATTTTGATGAATATCAATTATAATCTTAAAATTTATATTTTGGTGCACTTATAGGCTTGATTGTTGGTTGCCACTTTTTACATCTATATATGTAAACCGAACATTTGATTTACTTTTATATATATTTTTTTGTCCTCTTTATATAGAGAAAATTATAATTTAATATGTTTTTAAAGTTTTAAGAATAATCTCAATTAATTAATTCATAATAATTAAATCATAAGTATTTATATTTAAATAAATAAACGGCAAAATTGAGATGACCAGTGGACATAGCAGCTCCACCCTTGTGCTGCACTTCTTTCAGATAATCTTCGACTTGAGACGTGAAGAAGGGAATTGACATGGATGAATTCCCTTGAAGGAACTAAGATTTGACTCTCCCGAAGGAGGAGGGAGAAGGGAATGGCGCCGACTCCATGTGCTTTACAAAATGAATGATTTGGTGAAAAGACATAATAAACGGGAAGCTGTGTTGGGTAAAGCATACTGCAACATGAACAATGTCATTGAAGCACAGAACAGGGATAGCACTTGAAAGTAATCATTAAAACTTGTATTCGACAATATCTTGACTCCAAAACAGATCCAATAAACAAAACCACCAGGTTTGTTTAACAGATGAGCTGAAGAAATCAAACAAATTTCCAATGTATCCCATCCAGACAAGGCATAATCTTTTCCAGATGACATGAAAGTGAAAATGTCTTAGAGGAAAAGGAACGGAGCATTCAAGATATTGCTTCAAAAATTAGAACCTGATATCCGAAGAAGACAAGTCCATACTTTCTATCTCAGCAATATTTTACTTTCGGGGAAGGGGCGATTGGGCTTGTTTGTTTAACAGAGCTCTTATCTTATTCGTTTCTTTGTCACTGACTTCCCCACCTTGAATGGACAAGGCCAACCTACATTGCAGTATTTACAGGCAATTTATCAGTTTTCGGAGCTACATTCCAAGCTAATTGATCTCTTTCCTAGTCATTTAAGACATAAGAACTACAACAAGTAACACCAGAAGGGAGACCGATGAACTTACTGTGGGTTCCTATGACTCTTCAAACATCATTTCCTGCGATCCACCTAGCAGATGGACTGGAGCTGCGCGGATGGCATTTTGCTTCATCAAGTAGCCATTAACTAGAAAACATACGACTTTCTCTTTTGTTTAACTTTTCTTTTTCTGGATTTTCTCGCAACCAACAGCGTTTGAAGTCTAACAGATAACAAAAATAATTTCAAACAAACTATTCGACAAAAAGGGGAAAAAAAAAAAGTTGGTATATCCTGAAAGACGGAGATTAGACTGAATAGAGAGGTGAAAACCAGGACTAAATCTAGCATATTATGCTATCGAAACGATTCAACCAAGCCATTACTTGAAACTAAACCATCCAAGCTCCAACGAATCGAGTAACCGTTACGCAACCTCTTCGCTAGGGTTTCGGCGAAGTTCTGTCCGGCGGTGAATGCCCTCAATCTCGATATTTTCATGGGAGGTTAGTACGAAACAAACAAGCATGTCCTCAACAAAAACCCTGGCACAAAATTTACACAATGTAGGTAGTCACTTCTGTAGATCCATAAAATGCAGTAAAAATCCGAGGCTGTAAGAGCAAGTTGTGAGCAGAAGCCTAATAATGAAACGAGAATAGGAGAGACGAGAAGAGTAGCAGAGAAAGAGCGGCAGAGAGAACAATAGTGAGAAGGAGATAGAGGTCGAAATCCTTGAAATGGAGTTTAGCGGAGACAGATGTCAGGAAGGAAAGAGAAGAGACGGCGGCCCCTCGTTTCGGTTAGCACGGCGATTTCACTGCTCCGGATATTCTGCTTTCCGCACCGCCGGTGACAGACCCTGACGCGCTTGCCACAAGCGCGTGGGACACGTCCCTACGTTTTCTCACATTGTTTGGTAAGACTAATTTTAAGGTTAGTGCACGTGGACAATCGACGGCATAATTTCATTATTTGAATAAAATAAAAGTAAAATAATTATTGTTAATAAGAATAAAATTAGAAATTATGTAATTATTTAAAATAATTATAATGAAGTATATAATTAATTTCAAAAGGAGGCGTGCTGTTGGAGTATTTGAGAAAGAGGCACTGTAAATAAAAAATGGGAGAAAAATAATTCAGTTAGAAATAAATATTGTTTGAGTATAAATAGTAAATAATATCAAATAAAAGTTGGTTTTTCATTTCCTATTTTGAATGAATAAGTATTTTATTTGAAAAATTTTGTTCTTTACAAATGAATAGTTAAGTAGTAAAATAATTATTTTACTGATAATAAAATATAAATAAAATTTTTATTCTTGTTAATTAAATATATTCTTAAAAATTTTGTTCTTAATATATATATATATATATATATATTATTCACCGCTATTCAACTGTCAAAGTTTATTCTCATTTCAATGTCAATTACATATAGTAAAATAATAATAATAATAATTTAAGCATTGCATAGATAATGATATTAACAATAAGATTAATAAATAAAATTACTTTTAGACATTATAATAATAAATAATAAGATTTATTGACATTTAGATATCATACTTGATGGACATGAACAAAAAATGAGTCAACTTAATATTTAATTAGATAATAGCCCAAATGTCAGCGACTGAACATAAGATATTATAGAGCCAATTGGATAGTAATGTTTAAATGTTTGAACCAAATAATAAAGTCTGAACATTTAAATGTTAAATGACCATAATAAATTATTTAATGAATTAATGCAGAAAAGTGGCTGAAGTGACATTTTACTTAAAAGTTAGGTGGTCTTATCATTAAATAAGGACACTGTTATATGCTTGTAATACATCTCACCATTGATCTAAAGTGGCGTTATATACACGTATTAATCTCAGGTACCGATTAATCAAATGTGTTAGGGTCATTTTTATGGTTGGTATATTCCGTAACTATATTTAGTCATGTGTCGATATCGAGGTGTGTTTCATCGAAGTGTTGCATCAACGAATTTTCGTACCTGTACGTTCCTGGGTTCCAAGAGCACCGCGCCTGCCGTGAGCACATCACCCACTCGAGCCGTGATTCCAGGAGCACCACGCCTTCCATGCGCACACCACCCGCTCAAGTCGTGATTTCCATACCCTTGCGCTTGCTGTGCGCTCTCCATGTGCTCGAGCGCAAATTTTAGAATCACCCCCCTCGTTGCTTGCCTCCTTCTCGGTCGAGCACTCATAGGGTTTTCTCCAAAATCCTCGGTGCACTCGCTGTGCGCTCGATATGTGTTCGAACGCCGCAGCAATGGGCATAATTTTTAAACCAAATTTTCAAGCCCTCTATAAATAAGCACCTTATTTCATTTGCCCTAACTTTTGACTAAACATTGTGGAGTGCATCAC
The DNA here is from genome assembly GCA_033239525.1 of Nepenthes gracilis. Lineage (NCBI taxonomy): Eukaryota > Viridiplantae > Streptophyta > Magnoliopsida > Caryophyllales > Nepenthaceae > Nepenthes > Nepenthes gracilis. Next base: position 26,465,752 of record BSYO01000003.1, read on the forward strand.
TTAAAGAAAAATAGTTCTTTCACTCCATTTAATCGATGATTCTCACTCCAATTAAGAAAATCGATCTTTCATCATTGTGTTTCATGTGTTAACAAATTTTCTCGTCATATTTTCTTTTCGATACAATATTTTTACCCTTTATCTCCGTTGATGACGTGGGTTTTGTGAAAAAGAAGATCCGGTGGTATTTGATCCTTCCAGTCGTTCAAGAGAGAAGATTGACATGAAGATTAAAAGGTATCCAATTCCGTTACCTCGGGTAAATCCAATGAGTTCCTTAGTAGGGATCACCAGATGGGAATAAGTCAGCTAGGTTAGCGCGTCTGTACCACCCGATTTATAAGTAGATTTTCATAGTAGATTTCTTTCCTGGCCGTTGAAATCCGGAGGATTTTTCTTGATTATCGTGGGTATCAAATTTTCTCTTCGTCACCAAAATTGTGTCTTTTTATTATTCCTTATTATCGTATATTTTTATACTTATTATTATTGTTGGCATCTAAAAATAAATATTTATTACGTGTATTGAATATTTAATTTTAAACTATTTTTGCTACTTTTGCATAGGGTCGCAACATTATTTTATAATTTGGGAAGAAATGTCCTTTTTCAAAATAGTACATCTGATTATAAATAAAATTATTCCTGAAACAAATAAGAAAAGGAAAAAAAAAGGCTATTCAATTAGTCAAGTATATAAAAAGAGTACAGTCTTCCGAACGTATACTTATCCCTATCATCTTTCATTTTCAATATTTTCTTTCTTATTGTCCTTTCAAATTTATTAAAAAAAATCACTAACTAATACGTTGAAATATATACTGAAAAGTGAATCATATATACCTTTCACCTTCAATTTATTTGGTTATTGTGCGTATGAATCTGATTTATAATTTTGAACACCATATTTGTTGATATTTGAATATCCAAATAAAACAATCAATTTTTTAATTTATATGTCAATTAAAATTCTTGAAGCGCATCAATACTTATATCATATAAAATAAAAAGATAACGTCTAATATGATATGAACATATAAGCACATGCCAAATAAAGCAACGTTTGCAGAATATAAATAAACTATGATTAATTAAAAAAATAATAAATAAATTAATAATATGATGAAAATAACTTAAAATTATTTATACTTAAAAAATATTATATTAAAATATACAAAATGATAAAAATAAAATTATATTGATCATCCAAGTTAGGGTTGAATAAAAAATCTTCAAACCGTTCAAACTAAATGAAATCAAATTAATAATGGCAAATTGACACGTATAAAATTAGGGTGTGATTTGAGATTTTTACCCAATTTATATTTTCAGATTGGTTACTATTAAAATATTCAAATTAAACCGAATCCCATACCTATAAATCTATATATAACAAATAAAAATATTATAACTAAAATGTATTGATTACATATATTTATACCATCCTTCCAAAACAACTTCTAATAAAAGAGGTTAGATTTCAAATTTGTTTAATATTCTAAATTATTAAATATTCTTATTTTTTTTACTAACAAATGCTATGTTATAAGAAAATATTTACATTACGTTATCTGGCACATATATTATCATATTAATATTATAATTTTGTTTATTTTTATTTGTTATATATAATTCTAATTGGTACAGTAGAATGGGCCGGCCCTGTGTAAGGATCTGCAGGTTAGGCAATAGGCTTAAGAGGCGTCCAGCCCACAAATTTAGAGGTCGATCTGCACTTTCGTTAACCAAAAATAATATTACAGTTGGTCAGACAGCCTAAGACGGCTATGACCTAAACCGAACGGTCCACAATATCATTCCCACGCACTAAAGGTCATCCGCCTTAACTGGCCAAAACTTTAAATATTATCCCAAATCACGATCTTTCTAAAAATAACAACTCCCAACTCGGCATATCTCTCGTAAGGACAATCCTAATATTTACCGTGTATAATATCTCTCCAATAAAGTAATGGATCTACTTTGACTGATCACAATTGTCATAATTAGTGCGAGCAATCCTCATGCTAACTTACTGAATTTGCGTGAGGCAACTAGCAGTTAACCTTATCACCCAAGTAAGGCTGAGTTAGTCCAAAAGTTATAAAAAACCCTTAAGACAGATTCTAAATAAATGCTCCCATCAACACCTATGTTGACCAGTTCTCGGATGCTTACATTCACCTTCAAACAACCCTCAAACACTATTTTTATATAGCTTTCAAGAGTCCACGCTTTGCACATAGAATCTCGTGAGAATTTTCTCGCAATTATCGTCTCCACGATACCAAAGCCGCTCCCTATGAGCGCACCACCACTAAACCCGCTCCACGCCGGGTGCAACCTTCGAGTTAGATTCGTAAAAACCCCTTTATTGTATTATCACCTATACACTTTTATTCTCGTATCTTTCATTTCTTGAGAAAGATCACTACTTGAGCGTTGAAAAATACGAAGAATACGAGTTGTAGTGTAAGATCCAAATCGAAGAATACGAAGATTAGATCCATTTTAACTCAACTAGAAGGCCCAACAGTACCGTAATTTGTGAGCAATTCGGATACAAGACACATCAAATTCAGTGAATTTGGTTATTAATAAAGTATTGTTTGTCCAATGCTAATTTGATAAGTTTATCGTTACTATATTGTATAGTAATTTATCACTATACTTCTTATTATATTTTATATATTATTATCATTGGTTTGATTTAATTATTTATTTAGAAAATTTGTTTCTTTTAAATTTAACAATTATATCATTTTATTTCTTTTTTTATATTGTACACTGTTTACTATTTAGTTATTGCTCAGTGTAAAATAGAGAGAAATTAAAGTAAATGGAATAAAATGTATTTTTAGATTATAGACTTACTTAAACGTTATTTATAAATTATTGACTATAATATAACTAACAAAAATAAATTTTTATTTAAAAAATACTCCTAAATTTAATTAATGTATTTTTTCAATAATTTCTTTTATTATTATTTATTGTCCAGACCATCCATTCGGCTTAAAACATATTCGTATACAACAACTAACATCCGTGCAAATACAATAATAATATATTTTACAATTTATTTTCATTTATTTTATCAAATATTCGGTAAAGAGGTTTTTTCGTAGATCTGGGGTTTATGTATTTTATTAGAAAGATATATTTCGTATATTTTTATGTTATTTATTAAATAAAAATAATTCAATATAAAATTTTAAACTTGAAAAAATAATTTAAATGGTTTTTTTATTTTTTATTTTTGTAATTGGGTTATATTTATAAAAATAAGAGTCTAAATACCACTTATAAATAATCTAACAAATATTATCACGCCTCAAAATTTAGCAGATTTAATTAATTCTTAAAAAATTCGGATATAACCAATCCCAAAATACAAGACCCGATAAAATTAAACTCATATAAGATCTCAGCGGACAATTACTTAGACATTATAAACACGACTTGTTTCATAACATCGTAAGGAAGATATTCAAAAATGAACTCATTTACATTTTATGTATATATTATATCTAACGGTCCTTATTATATAATCTAAAAACTTACTCTTGACCAAATCTATTATCCAAAAAATAGCAAAACCCATAATAAACTAAATCCAAATAATAGAGAAATATAACCAACACTATCTGAGTCGTAACAGATGTCCAACTCACCGGATCAATTGATACTGCGTCAGACTTGTTCAACTCCTATAAAGCATTCAAACTCTTTACGAATCTGAAGAGATGGAAATATGAAAATTTATGTTAGAGACTCAGCAAGTATCATCATAAAATATGCACACAACAGTATATACAAATCATAGATAGAACTCATAAACAAATATCAAACAGATGATGGATATAAATCCCAAATCGCCGATATTTGAAGCAAGAGCTCAAATCAAAAGCCCAAATCTGTAGCATACCCAAAACATAACCTTACCGTACCATCCTGCTGATACAAATGCATAATAAATCATGCTCTAATATCTCGACACATAACCAAAGGCTATGGCACACCCACGTAATAGAATAAAAGAGACGTTTTATCCCAAAATATACAATTAAGTTTCACCCCATACCGGAAAAAGCAGAAGTAGTACAAAATAAAATATTTAATATATGAAAAGCATATTTATATCTAGATAATATGAACAATAACATACATCACAAGTAAGATAAGAAGCAATGATCAATAAGAGGCAATTTTTTTTAATGACGAAGGAAAAACTTGATATCCATGATAATCGAGAAAAAATCATCTGAGTTTCAATAAATAGAGAAAAAAATACTATAAAAATCAACTTATAAATCTGGTGATAACGATGCACTAACCTAGTCAACTTATTCCGGTCTTATGATCACTACCAAGAAATCCCTTGATTTTGCTCATGATAACGAAATCGGACATCTTTCAATCTTCATAGCAATCTGTTCTATCGAATCGCTTGAAGTAGCAAATGCCACTGGATCTCCTTCTTCACAATACCCACGTTGCCAACGAAGATAAAATGGTAGAAGTGTTGAATCGGTAAAGAGAAGGTGGTGTGAAAATCCGTTACCACATGAAACACAATAATGTAATTTCAGTTTTCACAATTGAAGCAAGATTAAAGTAGTAGAAAATAAATTTCTTGCAAGAGAGGGCACTCCAATATGCTTTAGGAAAAGGTTAGGGCAACCGAAGAAATGAGAAAATTTATAAAGAGTTCAAAAAACGTGTTTAAAATAAATAACCGTTGTCGTGACGCTCAAGCGCGGCTCGAGTGCGCGACGAGTGCGCCTATGGTTTCAAGAGAAAATCCTATTGACGCTTGAGTGAGAGGACAGTGAGTTTCGAGCTAATGGTTACTGGACTTTGGGCTCAAGCGCCCGACGAGCGCATGGCTAATGGAATCGGGGTTTGAGCGGATGGCGAACCGTAGGCGTGATACTCCAGGAACCCTGGAACGGATAGCCACGAAAATATGTTGATGCAGTACTTCGATGAACATAATCCAATATGATACATGACTAAATATTATCACGAAATATACCAACTACAAAAATGACCTTAATAACCACAATATACCCATATAAACAAACAATTGCAGCATGTCCACATAAATATTGGCCAACTCATAATTCAAATTTGCTTATTATAGCGGCTATTCCATATCATTGGCTCCGTTAGCGAAACTATATTTTAAACCTGTAGCTTTCGGTCGTTTCATATTATTGGTTTCATTAGCCCGAATACATTTTAGGCCTATAACTCTCGGTCATCTTATATTATTGGCTCTCAACCCGACTATATTTTACATCTGTAACTCTTGACCATCTAATATTATTGACTTCATAAGCCCGACTACATTTTAAGCCTACAACTCTCAACCATTTTATATTATTAGCTTTCGATCTGATTATATTTTAGGTTTATAACTATCGGCCATTTTATATTATTGGCTTCATTAGTCCAACTACATTTTAGGCCTGTAACTCTTGTCATATCATATTATTGACTCCATTAGCCCGACAATATTTTAGACCTGCAGCTATTGACCATTTCATATTATTAGCTCTCGGCTCAGCTACATTTTAGATTTGTAACTCTTGGTTATTTTATATCTTTGGTTCTTGGTCAAACTGTGTTTTAGGCCTGCAACTCTTGACTATTTCATATTATTATCTCCGTTAGCTTGATTATAGTTTAGGCTTATAATTATCAACCATCTCATATTATTGACTCCATTAATACAGCTATATTTTAAGTTTACAACTCTTGACCATAATATATCAACCCATCAGGGTCTTGAACTCCCCTATCTCTATGCATACATTGGTCTACTAGGATCTTAAACTACTACGGTCTCACAAATGCTCTGACCCATTGGGTCTTAGGCCTCATCTATTTTCCATACAAACATATTTATATAAAATATGTATGTAAAATATATTAGATATTAAAATAAATCAGAGATAAAATGAAAGGACACTTGTCTCAATTTTATTTCAAGTAGGTTTACCAAAAGGATACTTTGAAGTAACCCAATTACGCGCTTCTTTCTCTATTTTGCACCCCTCTTCTCTCTCTTGTTGTGTTGTTTCTTTACCTCTCTTCACATTTCTTCTTCATCGACAACGGTAGCAATTCAGCGACGGCAATAGCAGCATGCAAGCTGTCGACAACTTTCTTTATCCACCCTACCTTATTTACCCATTTTTCATAATTTGGTCAATTTTTCCTAAAATTGGTGCATGTGACCATAAAATTGACACACGCAACCACAAAATTGGCATCTATAAGAAGAATGTAAGGATTTATCTACCTTAATTTTACCTATTTCCACCGGTGATGGCGGCGTCAATTCTCCTTCGATACATGTTCTCTTTCTTCTACTCATACCAACGTAAAAAATGAAGTGTAAAATCATGGAGAGAGCTTCATCAACTTCCATTATTGACATTAGCTTCCCTGACCACTGCGGCAACGGATTCAGGGGGCGTCCAACGCCTCGTTTTGGCTGTTGGATTGAAAAATCCGACGGCCCAAAATTTATAATAAAAAAAATATATATTTTTTGTTTTTTATTTTTTTAAATATTTTTTTTAATATTTTGATTATAAAAATATAAATTTTAATATTTTTTATTTTTAAATTTTATAATGTTTTTTTTTTAAAAAAAGAGGGCCGTTGGATTTCAAATCCAATGGCCCCGTGGGCGTTGGAGGGGGCTCCGCGCTGGACGCCCCCTCGTTCCCTGTGGTAACAGCAGCACCGTACCGGCTTCCCCTCTTCTCCCCTCCCTCCCCTTTCTTGCATTTCCTTACATTTTCTTTTCTTTTCTCTCCCTTGCTCCTCCTTCTGTTTGATGCCTATTATTATTATTATTATTATTATTATTATATTTTCTATTTTTTTCTCTTATTCTCTAACCGGTGTTCGGGTGCCAAGTCTACTGGAATCGACGCTCAAGCAGCTCTCGAGTGTGCTTTCAACACCAACTCGGTTAATTCGAATATCCTTCAAAATTTAATAATAAATATATTTATATATTTTTATTATCTTCAAATTATCCAAAATAATAATTTTATCCCAAATAAATCAAATAAAGATTTAAAATATTACAAATATGACCGGTGTAGAAACTATTGAATATGCTAATTTATAATGTAAAAATAAATTTAAAAAAATTATTATATATTTATTATATATTTAAATTTTTACTATTATTTTTTAATTAAATGATCAATATTAAAGATATTTTAATAAGATAATGTCTACTTATTTTAAATGATATACATGAAATTTTGAAGTCTATTAAAGTTCTCCGATTAAGATCCTATCTTCTTATTTTATTAATTTTAATTGATTGACTGAAAAATAAAAGACCAAAACTAAAATAAATTATCAAATATAAAATAAATATTCACAAATTTTTTATCAATTAATATTACTTTTATCGGTTAAAATTATCTAATATTCATTTAATTTATTATTTTTTAAAATTTTTACACATATATAATTTAATAAATTTACATTAATATTTGTGAATAATAAATAAAAAAATATAATTTTTTAGTTTAATCGGAAGGTATATTTTTATATTCAATAAAATTTTCTAAAATTAAGATTAAAAAACAGGTTTCATCCAATACTTTTTACAAATATTATTATAAATTTATTAAATTAGAACAATATCAATTTTGTTTTAAAAAATAATTTTGAATAAATATTGGATAAATTATAAATATTTAGTATTGCTTTTATATGTCATAAGAACAGTGGTAAAAAATTATATAATTATTTTGAGATATATTTTAAGAAAATTAGATGATAAATTAATGATTATTTTCCGAAATATATATTTAATTTGAGTTAATATTTTGTTTGACGTTTCAATTTCTGATTAAAAAAAAAAAAAAGCGAACGACGACGCATGGGCCCTCGGTCTGGGCACTACAGGTGGCGCTTGTAGAAGTCATCTGTTTTCCTTAGTGGGTGACCGACCCGTCCTTTCTCCTTTTCCCCTCTTCTACTCCCTTCTTCCTGCTTTTCGCGTACTCTCTTCGCCGATTCGAATGCAACAGCCCAACCGGCGGTGCAACCGTTCCGTACGAAACATAATCAACCCTGATTGGACGGCGTCCTTCTTCATTCGCGGTTAGTTCGTCGTCGTCTCCCTCCTCTCTTGAGAATATTGAATTTTACAAGTAGCATGCGGCCATTTCAAAACTTTTGTGCAGCTGAGATTTCTCTTGCATCTTTCTGCAACCCAAATCTATCTCCGTGTGTCTCTCTTTCGCATGAGATTTTCCCTGTTTTCATTTCAGCTTCTCCTTAAGTTAATGTTGGGATTTCAGGGCTTAATAGCCAGTAATCATCTGCATCTTTTATTTGTTAGGGTTCCGGGGTTGCTCCTTAGTTCTTTTTTGTATCCGATTTATGTATTAAAACGTTGAAATTTTGTTTGCCATAGTTCTGCGTCTATTTTAGCTGGGTATTCATTATTTATTTTGCTTAAGAGTTTGGTAATTGAACAGTTCCTTATGCTTAATCCGAAGGGAATTTCACGTATGGGCAAGTATCGGGACACCGTTTGAAAATTACAGACTTATGGCCAGGCGTCGAGATGAGATTTTTTTGATCGTAGGAGGCGAGAAAGCTTATCAAAACGACATATTATTGCAATAAACTGATGCCGATGGAAAGTGGTTATTCTACAATGCTTGGAGCAAAAGGCCTAATTAGAAAGACTGAGTTTGTTAGAATAATTATCCAGTGCTTGTATTCGTTAGGTTACGAGAAGTCTGCATCATGTTTAGAGTCGGAGTCTAGTGTTTCCTATAAGTGGAAAGATTTTGAAGTACTCGAGTCTCATATACTTGATGCAAATTGGGAGGACTCCATAAGTACCCTTAACCAGATCAAGGGATTGACGGATGAGATGAGATCATCAGCCTTATTTCTTGTATTCAAGCAGTGCTTATTTGAGTGCTTGTGTCATGGGGATTACTCGATGGCATTGTCCCTTCTTCAGAAGCAAGTTTCTCATTTAAAAGTAGGAAGAGAGAAAGTTCATGGGCTTGCTTTTGATATGCTTTCTGCCAAAGTGATGGGAAACGATGCCATAAATGAAAATGGCGTTTCTGAGCTGCGGGAAAGGCTGTTGGTTGAGTTGGAAAGATTGTTGCCCCCACCAATTATACTTCCAGAGAGAAGGTTGGAACATCTGGTCGAGACTGCTGTTGCTTCACAGATAGATTCCTGTATGTATCACAATTCTATGAGTGCAGTTTCACTTTACGAGGATCATTCATGTGATAGAGACCAAATTCCTACACAGACTGTTCAGGTGTGTTTATTGCTGCTGCATTGATACATCTTTCAAAATCAAGCATTTTAAATTGCTGGTTTCTGTTGGAAATTTTCATCCAGACAATAGCTTTGATATGCTTAGAATCTGTTTCACCTTTAGATTCTTTGATTCTCACTGCTTGTTGATGATGTATGAGCTGTCTTATGGATGGTGGATTTTGAATGACTTTGAACTGCTATTTACTAAGTTCTCCACGTTTTCTTTCCTTTATTCTTCTTTCAGTGTGTCAAGTGATATGGTTTTTTAGCTTGACAATAGTTTGGGAGAAATGCTGGCCACAAGTTCTCATTCTTGTTATTCATTGCTGATTTTTGGGAATCCACGTCCATTAATTGCTGGACAACTGTTAAAAAGGCCGGTGAAAAGTGGCTGGCTTCATTTAGAGAAGGCAAAGGAAAATTCATTGTATTTTAACAGCAAAAGCAGCAAATAGGAAAAGGAAAAAAAAAACTAAGGGCTTTATTTAAGATTAAACATAATTATTTGATGGATCATCAAAGCCAAACCAAAGGTCAATAGTTTTCCTGTATGGTTGGGAAAGCTCTTATTAATGCTGGTATTAAACATAAGATATACATGTAGAAGAGATGTTTCCAGAGGCTGAAGGCCTCAATACCCAAGAGTAAGAATGTGCAAAAATTGATATATGTGGTCACCATTGCTGAATTGCACAAAAAATTTAAACTAAATTCTATGCTGAGAAGGAGGATTTGGGAATCTAAATTTAGATGAAGCTATAACTTCAGAGTTGAGAGGACCTGTAATGCAATGCCCACAAACTTCCCAAACTTTCTGTTCCTCAGAAAACTGGTAAAATCTTTTCTTATGTTTTCACAACTCTCTTGGGGACCAACCAAAATTTAGTTTTTGTAGATGAAGAGGAAAGTTGAATTGTCTCAATTATTGTTTAAGAATGTTAAACTTGTGGCGGAAACTATTGGTCTAATGATAGGTCTCCCACTTATCAACTTTTTCACCCCTCTTCCTCTACTTACCTCTGAAGAAATTTATCCTTGGCCTTTGTATGATAGTTAATTTGTCCTTGGCATTATTATGTATGGTATTAAGTTGTATATGCAATTGTATTGTACCATGTTGCTTACTATACCATCCCAATATTTCGTGTTTCGGTTTATCTGTTCATGATAATTATGTTTACCAATTTGGTTGTTTTGGGATAATTTAACTATGGAATTTAATTAATTAATTGGATTGTATGGAATTGGGCCTAGTGGGCTAAAACACTCTCATGGTTTAAATTGATTAGGGCTGAATTATTGAATGGATTGGAATAAGGTTTTGTGTGGCCATTTAATTCGAGTATAGGGCATCATAGGCCTATCTGCATGGGGAATTTTGTGGAATTATTTTGACAAAAATATCGGTAAATATTTGGAAATTCACACCCTTGTCTTGGTGGACTTAGAGGAAATCAAGGATGCAATATTTGAAGAATGAGGATCAAAGATATTTGGCAACTTATTTATTAAAGCAATTAAATTGGGATCCAAAATCCTGCATTATTTCCAGCGATATTTGGTGTCACTAAACTTGGAATTTGGGTTATTGCCTTGGGAGACTTTGCAGATTTTGGGGAAAAGTATCAAAGAATAATATTTTAAATATGGAATTAAAATTATTGAAGGGAAAAACCGAAACTCTACTTGGCCGCCCCAAACCTTGGAGAACATTAGGGTTCCTCTTCCTATTTAAGTAGTGTTATAACCATTTGATACATAAGAAAAATTTGGAGGCTTAACCAATAGAGAAAATACAGAGAAAGAATGGAAGAGGAGAAAAAGAAAGAAGAAAGTTCGATGCAAGTGAGATATGACCTTCTTGTGTGTTCCTTTTATTCTTCTTACATTTCTTGTTGAGGAATTACACACGTTAGATTCAGTTATAGCATGATTTTTTGAATTTTATTCGTGGCGTTTGAGGTGACATTTGAATATCATTCGAATGTCACTCTTCAAGAGTTTAGCATTTGAATGCCATTCAAACAGTGTACAATTGATGTGTTTTTCATACGTTGTATGCTAGGTATGGAACATTAGAACTACTATATGGTTGATATTATTGCTATGTTCTAGCCTGAGTTCATGAAAAATGGATGTATGTATATGTGTGTGTGTTCTAATGGCTTTGTTATAGATATTATTTTTTAGTGTGGGAGGCAACATTTGAGTGTCATTCAAATGCCAGCCTAAAATAGTGAAAGTTGTAATGTGATTCAAGAATTTTGGACGTTAAGTAGTTGAATAGTTGCATGCTATGCTGTTATGAGGCCTTAGATGATAAACATAAAGACTTCCATGTGATTCATGCTCGCTTTCATAGATCGACATTAGGGAAGAGCCTTAATGAGTTAAAACGTAGGTTTTGAGATCTAGATAGTCTAAATCTAGGGTTTTCATGAGTTTAGAGGATTTTAGTAGGCTTTAGGGAGAGGTGACCATGTGGAGCATTTAGGTACTTGGGTTTTGATTCCTTCATTCCTTCCTTTTGTTGATTTATTAGATTTTTCCTTTAATTTGTGTTGATATGCTTTGTTTATATTCTATAGTTAAGTAAAGAGGAGTGTACGAAAACTCTAAGGTATCTGTGTGAATGAGTGTCAACAAAATTTCAGTATAATTTACACTTTTTTTGATACTGGTTTCATATCAGTTGGATTGAATCATTAGATTTTATAGTAGGATGTTGATAGCCGTATGACCATCGTATTAGACATCTGGAATGTCTAGAGAGGGGCATTAAAGATGGCATATGTATGCTACGGGTGTTGCCTTATGGAGGAACAAGAGGAGTGGCTACATGTCATGGATGTCGGTTACCTTGTCTGACTTACCCAGTTAATGGGGTGTAAGTACGCTGGCATTTGGTTCACAGTGATAGAGTAAGATCCATGGAGATTTATTGTTATCTCATGTTTTTTAGACCTCGTGTTGAGTTGGATTTTTGAAAAATCTAGTTGTATTGAGACCTCGTTATATTGGGATTTGTTGGAATCCAATCATTGATATTGATTGTTGATAACTTATGCTGAGCATCTGATATTGTTGATGGTGAACTTGAGATCTCCAAGGAACTGTTATTGTTTCGTATATTTGTATCATGTTACATTGTGCCTTGGGCATCTGGTTGACAGATGAGTTCCTGGGGATTGTCATGGACTTCTGCCTTGGTTGACTAAGGTCATGAGTTGTTTAGTGGGCATTTGGGCTTACCATTTGTTGTATTTCTTTTCATAGTAGGGTAGGTAGCTATGGGAGCTTTTCTCAATGCTGATGTGTCAGAGGAGATGGTTGAGGATGACATTTTGGTGGATTGTCAAGTTAGCATTTCTGAGTCGTTTTTGTCTATTTAGCTGTTGAAATACATTTTGCAGTATTATGGTTTGTGATTTTAGGCATGTTGGTTTGGGGGGTTTGTTTTACCCGTGTTGATGAGGTATCTCAACATTACACCTTAGATGTTGGTTTGATTTACATTTATATAATGATGTTGAGGTTTATTTTTATGAGCTTGATGTTTTTGACAGAGTGATTGTGTGGTGGTTCCGGCCGGCCGCAAGGTCGCTGCATTTGGTGTCATCAAAGCATAAAATATTTGGGAGCTTAGGCATTGCGTGGCATGGGTCTGATTTGGCTAAGGGTTAGCAGGTCCAATGTCACCACATTTATGGTATCTGAGATAGTCTTGTGAAGTAAGACCTGGGGGTTTAGGAATCGCTGATATTTGGAGGAAATTTGGCGATTCGTCATAGTTTTGGGGCATAGTTTTATTTTCTAGTAATTCTAAGTCGTGGTAGCTTGTTTATTGTTTTGGAGACTTAGGGTTGTGTGTATCTTTTTGCTGTGTTGTAAAGGTTACTATTATGTCAGACGGCGAGAGCGCTTAATACGGAGGTTCAACTAGGGATTCTAGAGACACTGCAGCAGCAAATCTCTCATAGAATCTACAGTGCAGCGCATCACATGGTGGGACTTGTGAATCGATCAATTGGAGCCTAGTCCTGGGGCCACCTATTGTGGAAGAACAATCTATTCCGTGACTTCATAGATTATAGGCTGTCAGAGTTCTTGGCCGAGCTAGACCCTTCCAATGTTGATTATTAACTCAAATGACCGGAGAAATCCCTTGTTGTGATTGAGTGTCCCGATGAGGATTGAGTTTGTTTTGCCACTTACCAATTGAGTGGAGAAGCAGAGCACCGATGGAGGGCAATGAAAAGAGAGCTTGGACCTAATGCTAGGACACTTCCATGGGAGGTGTCCCTTCTTATATTCGATGACAAGTGCTTTCCTAGCGGTGTGAGGAGGGGGGAGTGAACTGGTTCTTGCAGCTGAAGCAGGATCACAAGAGTGGACCAGTATTGTGCCAAGTTCTTGGAGAATCATGCTATGCATCTTGTAACTGAGGAGGGCCGAAAGGAGAGATGTTTTCAGCAGGGAATGATTGATGATATTTGACGCCAACTACTGCCATTTGAGCTTGAGGACTATGGATTTGTGCTTCAGCACACTCTACTTGTGGAGCATGAGCTGTGAAGCAAGCCCCTTACTTTTGGACCGGTTACCAATGGTGCTTCTAGGCCACCGTCATTTGATTCGACTAGGAAACACAATGGTTGCTATAAATGCATTAAGACAGGACTAATTGCTAAGGGCTACCGTTCCAATCAGTCAGCACCACAGACAACGGCGATGATAACCCCACAAATGATTGTTCCCATAGTTAATTTAGAACTTCTGGCCTACTATAAGTGTGGAAAGTAGATACTTTGCTAGAGACAGCTGTGCGCTAAAGAAGTTTTCTACACTACTTTCAACTAAGAATCATGTGTAGGGAAAAGTGTGCGCATTGATTGAGTAGGATGCTCATGCCTCTTCTACCATTGTGGAATATATTCTTTTAATATCTTCACTTCCAACACGTACCATTTGATTATGGCTCCATGCACTATTTTGTGGCGCCACAAGTCGCTTCTTGATTAGGGGTGAGTCCTTGACCCTTACGGTACGTTTGGTTGTTGGAATGGAATAAGGTGGGAATAGAATAGTTATTCCAGGGAATAGAATAGGATGAGAATAGAGTTGAAATTGTTATTCTCATATTTGATTGTTGAAATAGAATAAGGTGGAAATTAGTATTCTATTATTTGGTTCGTAGAATAGTATGAGGAATAATGTGATAATAGTGATAATAATAATAATAATACCTAATAATAATAATAATAATAATAATAATAATAATAATAATAATAATAATAATAATTTAAACATAATAATAATATGTAATAATAATAATAATGTCTAATAATTAATAATAATAATAATTAAACATAATAAACATAACAACTATAACAATAATAATAATAATAATAATAATGCCTAATAATTAATAATAATAATAATAATAATAATAATAATAATAATAATAATAATAATAATAATAATAATATATGGGAATTGTTATTTCCACTATTTATATGGAAATTGTTATTCCCACAAATATAGGAATAAAATTTTCATAGAATATTTATTCTCGATTAAATTTGTAACCAAATAGAGGAATATCTATTCCCAGGGAATTGAAATTCTATTCCCACCTTATTCCCTCCAACCAAATGTGAGGTTAGAGTTTTTATTGGTCGTGTTTACACCTATGAGCAAGATAGTCCGGTTGAGTGAGATGTATTTGGGATGTGTAGTACATGTTGCGGAGTGTAATTTGCCTGTAAACCTAATCTTTTTGGGGACAGTTGGTTTTGTTCTGATCCTTAGTATGGATTTGTTAGCTATTTACCGTCATAGCGTGGGCTGTTTTCAGAAGCTGGTTAGCTTCGCTATCCTCAGCATTTCAGGGTTTGAGCTTTGAGTGATTGAGAGATGTGCTTGGACCCCAGTGGTTTTTGCAATCAATGCACACCATGTTCTTCAGAGTGGATGGTAGGGCTTCATTACAATTGTGTCTATGATGACATGGAATGAGTAGCATCCCGAGGACATTGATGTGGTATGAGATTTTGTTGACGTGTTCTAGGAGGAGTTACTAGGATTACCTCCTGAACGGGGGATCGAGTTTGCGATCGACTTAGTGCTGAGGACCACACTAATTTTGAAAGCCCCTTACAGGATGGCTCCTACGAAGTTAAAGGAGTAGAAGATTTAATTACAGGAGTTACTAAATCAAGGTTTTATCAAATCCAATATTTCACTGCGGGGAGCGCTGGTTCGATTTGTGATGAAAAAGCATGGATATGTGCCTCTAGGCATCAATTATAGGGTGCTGAGTAAGGTAATGATCAAGAACAAGTATCCGTTGGCCAAGATTGATGATTTATTTGACCAATTGCAAAGGGCTAGCATGTTTTCTAAGATTGATGTTTGGTTTGTTATTATCAGTTGAGGATTAAGAAGCACGATGTTCAAAAGATGACTTTCTATTCGAGATATGGGCATTATGAATTCCAGATAACGCCATTTGGATTGACAAATGCACAAGTGGCCTTCATGGACATGATGAATAGGATGTTTAGGCCTTTCCTGTAAGATTCGTCGTGGTTTTCATTGACAACATCTTGATGTCCTCCAAGAGTGCTTTGGAGCATCTTTGAATGATTCTTCAAAAGGAGGAGCACTTATTTGCCAAATCCAAGAAGTGCGAGTTTGGTTTACATGAGGTCGCATTCTTTGGCCATGTTATTTCGGAAGCAAGATTTTTGATGGACCCCTCGAAGATTGAGGGAGTTGCAGATTGTGCTTGTCCGACCAGATGTAGATTGAGTGATGGGATTCTCACACATAAAGGCAGGATTTATGTCTCTGGCTTTGAGGAGTTGATTGAAATTCTGCAGAAGACACATCGCTCAAAGTACACGACGCACCCAGGCACTACAAACATGTATCATGATGTTTTAAGGACATTTTGGCGGAGCGGCATGGAGCAGGACATTGCTGAATTTGTATCCCGATGTTTGTCATGCCAGCAAGTCAAGGCGAGCACCAGAGACCCGTAGAGAATCTTCAGTCTATGTGGATTCAAGCTCGAAGTGGGTGCACATTTTGATGGGGTTCATTTTTGGAATTGAAATAAATGAAGTAAAAGTAAAAAAAAATGAAACCGGTGGTTACATGAAAAGCATGTAAAAAAGTTGGTGGTTAAACGTAAAAATGCTTACTCTAACTTGAGTTGTTTTGCAATTATTGCTGAGCGTGCTTTTGCCAGAAAGTTGTAACTAGAAATTATTTCCTGATATTCAGATTTTTCTGCTGTCTATGATTTCTGGAAATCATGCCTGTGGTCAGGGGTTTTCTTTTCCCAACTTATGATTAAGTTGACTATTGAATTTATGAAGTTGTAAGCTTCAGGAACAAGATTTGACTATTACCCTAAGTGCTACAGACTGTTTCTCCATGATTTTGCTGTCAATGAACCATGATAGTGATCTAATGATATGACTAAATTTTGTTGTAATGCAAGGGTCTTGATGAATACAGTACTCATTTCACATTGTTTCTGATATTTAGTTTGAAGCTATAGCCCATAAATAAAATATTAATATGAATGGAACACTCAATTATTGATTTATGTTTATGACGTCGAGATTTGCTGTATTAAGTGAATTTTTGATGATAAGTTTGTATTTAGGGAGAAAAATAGGAAATAGAAGGAAGAGGCCCGGTGCTTGTTTGATACTTGTGCGTGGTTTAGTAGAATAGGTCTTGATCATGCGCAGTTGACCCGTGCTCATGCATGGGTTAGCCATATGGGTCGTGCTTGTGCTTGGCAGAGGTGCGATCATGCATGGGTTAACAGAATGAGTCGCACTAGTGCGTGAGGTGAGAGGTGCTTGTATGTGCATATAATAGTATTTTGCGCCTAATATGTGCTTGACTTACGCTCGTGCACTATTCTGCTTACATAAGCAATCTTTTGCATTTTTATGAGCATTTCAGCTGATTTCTCGGCAGAGAAGAGAGAAAGAGAAGGGAGAAAAGAGAAAAGATGATAGAGAAAGTGAAGAAAGTTGGGTTTGAAGCTATTTTGCATTAAATATTGGTCTTGTTCGACTTAAGGCTAATACATTTAAGCTTATTTCTTCATTTGTCATTAAATCTTCGGTTTTTGTCCTTAAATACTTGGTTAAATGTATATGCACGGGACTATTTCATTGTCCCTCTTGATTTATTTTGGATGCATGTCCATATTATTGAGAATCTTGAGATTTGAAGGCTCGTGTATTACATTTATGAAAGTTGTAAAGAAATATTGAAATCCTTTAAATAATTGATCTTGCTTGTTATTTTATACAAATATATGGAGAAAATTCTATTTTAAAATTTGTAAAGATTATTGTTTTCTCTTGATTTAGAAAATGTTTGTATATGTCATTTGTTTTATAGTTTTCCGTTTTAACTAAAGAAGAACCATTGTAATAAGTTGACAGAATATAGTTAAATATATATTAGTATATTATTTATAAATTGAAAATTATACCTAATATCTATGGGTACAAAAGGTGACACTTGAACCCATATATAGGGAATAATAAATAATTACCCTACTTATGGGTCTTGAATAGTAGCATATGATTTAGGGCTTTAAGGAAAGAGTATAGTCCAATATTCAACATTCAACCGTTGTTGGTGGGGCTTTCACTAACTCTTGATTCTTATATTTCGAATGAAATTATCGATATTTTGGCATTTTTGCATTTGATTATCGTTATTGTCCTTCCCTTGTTTTACTCATGTATGTCAATATATATAAATTATATTTTGCTAAACATTAGGCTTACTTTTGCTGTGCTTTTGTTAATTTTTTAGATTGACAGGCTTGAATAATCTTTCAAGATTTGAGCAGGGGACCTTACTTTAGTTGTTTTGGGATATTTTTTATTGGTATTGAAATTGTAATAGAATCGGTTATGCTTTAATTAATAACATCGAATTTCAGATTGTATGTGTTGTGGTCAAGGACATTCGGATTCTTATTATTGTAGATGCATGTTATTATTTTTGGCTTTTCTGTTATAGATACAGTTAGGCATTTTCCTCACGTATTTGATGAGTACTGGCAGGTTTTTGAGCATATGGGTCAATCTATGAGAGTTTGGTTGTGATCCTGTGATTTTGGGTATGAAGAATTGTTTAACGGTATTTGTTCAAGGGTTGTGCCTTATATTTGTTTTTTTTTTTTTTTTGGTCACTATTTATGGTTTTGTATTGGGGCCATGACAATGAATGTTTAGATTCATTTGCAGAGAACTTAAGTACCGGTAAGTTTGCAATGTTAGGGGCATGAAAAATGTTGACTTTGACTGTAGTGCAGTGATGCTGATGGCTCATCATCATTGTGGAAGGTGGTGGTGGAAAGTGGTATATTTAATGATTAAAGGTTACTTAGAAGTTGGCAATTGACTGGTTGTGATGTTAGGGTGGTAACTGAAGGTCTGGTGCAGTGGAGGCACTCTTGATTTGTTTGGAAATCGAGTTTGCAGTGCTAATGTGATTGGTTTGGTGGAGATGGAGGATAATGTTGGGAGCTGAGCCAATGTGAATGGTAAGTTGTGCAATTTTGTGAACTTGATTTTTGTGTTCATATTATGATTATTGAGCATGCAGTCATATGTTCTTGAATCTATTGATTCTAAGACAAATTATTCACTGATTATGGATTTTAAGAAAAGAAAGTGTTAAGTGTGAACCGAATATGCTTTGCTTGACCCGAAAAGTTTGCGGTATAAAGTTTTTCTGTTGTTGGCTGCTGTGAGTTTTCATGCAATGTCCCCATGAGCCTTCTGTGAGATTTTCGCTTATGCTGAAGGTTTGATTAATTTTCCAGTGGCAATCTACAAGTGGACCACGAGATGGCTGCTCTAGTGGTCTCTTGGGGCGTAAATACAATATTTTGTTTTAGAGTTTGAATGAGGGCTATTTTTTGAGTCTTTGAAAGCTCTTTCAGCCTCCACTTGTATTTCTTTTCAAAATTAGTGAGACTTCTCCTGATTGGCCCTTGGGTTTTTCACTTCACGGTTTTCCATGTAAAGCTAGTGTTCGGCCTTACAATTATTTGTTATTTTACTATTGCTTATCCTCCCTATTTCTAATAGAAAGTTAGCGTTGAAACTTCTTCTTTGATTTTCTGTGTCTTGACATGGCTTACTGGTCTGCTTGACTTTCTTTTACTTACTGAAGTCCCGAAGATGCTGTCTGATGCAGTGTGGACAAGTACTGTGTGCGTATCAGCAAAATATTTGGCTGTTTCAATTGTTAATATATAGTTAGGTTCATCCATTAGCTCTTTTCAGCCATGGGCTAGAACCACATTTAGTTTTGTTTCATCGATGTTTTACCGGTGCTCTTTCTTATGTGGCCATTGCTTTAATCTTAACCTGAAAAAAGTACAATCTCAGTGCATGCATCACGTTTAGTTGCCCTTTTCAATTACAACTTGTGTAAACCCTAATGCAGTTTCCATGGTAGCTTACTAGTATGGATGTTCTTTTGTCAATTTTGCAGATCTTATTTGATCATAAGAATGAAGTCTGGTTCGTGCAGTTCTCTAATAATGGGGAATACTTGGCCTCATCATCAAGTGACTGTACTGCTATTATATGGAAGGTATAATTTATTCGTTTCTGTTTTTTAAATTTCAATTTTTTATTTTTTTTCAGTGGAGGTTGGAGCGTGGGAGGGGTTGGAGTTGTTAACTGATCCAATGGCCCAACCGCAATCCCTTTTTTGGCCCAAACCGGTCGAATTGAATCAGAAAAAAATTAGAATCATAATTGAACTGATTTGATTGATTAATGATCAGCTGGTTAACCTGTTCGGTACACCGGTTTAACTGATTTTTAAACAATATAATATTTCATTAATATTATAAAAATATAACATATAAACTTCCATAATTTTAAAACACCCATATAATATATGGATATATAAATTATAACTTGAATAATGATTCAGCAACCAACCACCAATAATATAAGTTTCATACAACTACAAATACTTATCTTTTTCCATTCCAGATGTCTTTTGAATTTGCATCTGCTCAAATAATGATCAATATCAATAAGATTATGTTCCATTATTAAGGAAAATATTTCTCCAAATAACAAATTAAAATGTTTATACTAAGTTAAAAGTCATTTTCTTTTTTTTACTTTATATACATACACACACACACACACACATATATATACACATACATACATACATACATGTGTGATTTTATTCCGAATCAAGCTATAACCTGAAACCACTAATTTAAAAATTAGTGGTTCAAGTAACCACTAATTTAAAAATTGATAACCTGAAACCAAGCTGTAACTGAATAAAAATGTTTATTCCAAACGGATTGAACTGTTTGGTTTGATTATTTTGATTTTTGGTTCGGTTTTAACAACTTTGGTCTGGATTATCAGGTCAAATGTTTCTTTCAAAACCCCTAGTTGGAGTGACAATGTGATCTTTATTGTGAAATTAGGGTTCTAAATTTCCAGCTTCCCTATCTCAGATTTTTAAATGAACACTCTTCTGAACCTATTAGTTATTGGCTGTATTCTCTCTCTTTATTATTGTTTGCTATTAAGTAACAGGGAAATCGAGACAGGATGTATAAAAATGGCGTGAAATAGTTTTATTATACTATTATTTTTTTTTAATGATATGGGGATATAAAAATATTATTTCACCTAAATTAGGGAACAAGTTCCCTATATATTCAAATGGCATATTTATAGAATATAAGAGAACAAAGTTGGCAGTTCTAAACATAGTTGGAACTAAACAATGTAAAGGTTTCATCCATATACCAAGCAAAATTTATATTTTGAGTCTCCTTCTGTTGTTCTTGTCAACGATGAGTTTGATTGGCTAGTTTTTTAAGCAAGAAACTGATATTTTTAATTTTGCTAATTAGACCAGAATCCGTATAATTAACCTCACCTCGTGGAAGTAGATTGGTTTTTAGCTCAGAAGTACTCATTTAATCTTTATCTAAGTCCCAGTTTTGCTTTTGGAAAATTTTAAAATGGGGAACGTGTCTCTGTTGGCTCAACTGTGTCCAAAATAACAAAAATCCAACAAGTTTGTGGGTGGGTGTCTAAGGTTCGTGTCTGAGCATGCCGGTGTCAGATGTGTTTGTCACTGATTCGGACATTTGTGCTTCCTAGGTTTGTGGAATGTCAAGTGATCATTTCGACCTACCACCCAAAATGCTTGTATGGCAAATGAACATCTGCTGTATCTGTTGATTGGCATACATAATTTGCTTTTCCTTAAATGAATTTCTATTGTATTTGGTGCTTGGCCACTTGGAAGTTTATATTGTATAAATTTCTACGAAACAAGTCAAACTTGAATATGCTTTAGAAAATTTGATGTCTTTTTTTTTTTTTCCTGTTCAGTACTCTTACATGTTAAAATCTTCATCTCAAGCATGCTTTTGGTGGTTGAATGTCTGGTTGCAAAATTCTTGCATGTAGGTACTCGAGGATGGAAAATTTACTGTGAAGCACACATTATCCAGCCACCAAAAGCCCGTGTCATTTGTAGCATGGAGCCCAGATGATAAAATGCTGCTCACATGCGGGAATGTGGAAGTGATTAAGCTATGGGATGTGGAAACAGGAATATGCAGGCGAACATTCGGTGACCATGGTTTTGCAATCAGCTCATGTGCTTGGTTTCCCGACTCAAAAAGAATCGTGTGTGGCAGTTCTGATCCTGAAAAGGGTATCTGCATGTGGGATTGTGATGGGAACGAGATAAGGGCTTGGAGAGGAATGAGGATGCCCAAGGTTCTAGATCTCGCTGTAACTGCAGATGGAAACAATCTCATCACTGTACTTTCCGATAAAGAAATCCGCATATTGAATGTTGTTTCGAACGTGGAACGAGTCATCTCCGAAGAACATTCGATCACTTCACTTTCCGTTTCATCAGATGGCAAGTTTTTTGTAGTCAATCTTAACAGCCAGGAAATCCATATGTGGGATGTTGATGGCAAATGGCAGAAGCCAATGAAGTATACAGGGCATAAACAGCATAAATATGTGATAAGGTCTTGCTTTGGTGGGCTCAGTAGCACATTCATAGCCAGTGGTAGTGAGAACTCAGAGGTAAAACACCGTCTCTTTTTCTTCTCTTGCTGCCCTCCTTGTTTTCTACTTTATCAATTTCTTGGAGTTATAAAATTTGCTCGGTACCTTTGCACTTGCAAAGACTGAAATTTGAAATTTGGGTTGTCTTAAACAATTCAACCGGAAAAGAAGCAAGTGGCTCTATCATTGCAGGAATTCTATGATGGATACACATGGAACACCTACATTAAGTTTAGAGAAATGTTTGGGGGATATTCTTTAGAGATGTGGCGTCCTATCTATTGATCAACACTAATGGGTCCACAAATGAATATATAGATAGATGGGATGCCTTGTTAGAATGGGTCTTTGAGGAGTGTTTCTTGCAACATAACTCTTAAATATAGGGTTTCATGATTTATATACGAGACCTCTAGGTTAAAATGGGTTGACCTTATCAATATACTGCATGGAGGCTTCATTTGATTTCTTTTAACCTGGTTCATAGGCCTTACCATTATATGAAGGCTCATCTGCAATTAAGGAGAACTATCTATCATCTAATAATAATAATGCAGATATTGCTGGCCGCACGATGCTATTGTATTATACCACGTTTAACCTTGTCACCAAACTGAGTGCATTGTTGGAACAGGTGTACATATGGAACCGCCGATGCTCTGAACCAATCAAGATTTTGTCTGGCCATTCGATGACAGTGAATTGCGTAAGCTGGAACCCTAGGAAGCCTCAAATGTTGGCTTCAGCTAGCGACGATCACACGGTCCGGATATGGGGCCCGGGCAGATCCCAAAGGTAGATCCATACTAGCATCTTTGAATAAGCTTTTGTTTCCTTTTGTGTATACCACACGTCCTTTTCTTTTTCTTTTTACCCATTCATTTCTGTATCTAAGGAGGCTTGTTCACATCTCACCTTTTCAATTTTTTGGGTTGCATTCTTATCATGTATATGCATCTTCTTCCTGGGACATACGTGCACATTTAGTTATCTTTTCACTTACAGTTTAGGCAGAATGCTGATAAAAGAATAGACTGGTTGCATTTTCCATCCATCTCTTCTTGATTCCCTTTTTCTCATGGATGAAAATTTCAATATCAGTCTCAGCTATATCAATATTTGACATCGGACATGTATCAAAATCTTGGATTAATCGGAAGAAAAAACTTCCTAAAAACTGTAAGTTGATATGCTATATCGATTATTATGTTGGCAATATATCGAGTGTATACTTTCACCTATCTCTTACTCAAGCAGTTGTTGTTGTTGCTGCTCGGTCTGTTTTGTTTTTCCTCTCTATTTTCGAAGCTTCTTTGGCTTAGAAGGATGTTTGAGCATTTGATAGATTCGAAACTTGAAAGGGGTCATACCGCTCTTAGAAATACGAAACAAAAGAACACTATCGTAGTTCTGAGCGAGCAACAGCTCCTTTGTGAGTGAGATACGTTTTCGGGTTGTATAGGGAATTGCCCTTGTTTTGGTTGAAGTGACCACCATGTTGGTGGTAATCTGTTCAAGCAAATAAACAGTCTTATTGAAGAGATTGATCCCCCAAAAAAACTTGGTTAACTGATGTTATTAGGATTGCTGCAGTGCCATACATAGTCTTACTGTTTTTAAGTCAATTACTTTCATGATTTGAACATGTAACTTTCGGATTATAACTAATAGCTGTGTTGTTGTATTAAGGCTCATCCATTATATCAATTTACTGCTACTATTGCAAGATTGTAAGCATTGTGCTTGTTTAGTAATGAAGGGTATTTAATCATTCAAAGACCTTTTTCCTAGTACTTTTCCATTCAAACATTAAGAATGGACATTGAAGAAATGAGATCCTGGGGAAATGCATTCCTTTATTTACAGTTTGTCATGGATAAAAATATCAATCGATACGTCATTATATACTATTGATATGATAATATATTATAATATTATTGTAATATTGAGAACTATTAGTATTTGGGGCCAGTACCAGTTGATATTTTTATTAAAATTTGGCAATTCATTTTAACGTGTTATTATAGTGCGAATTATTTAAAATGTCGGAATGTACATAAGATTGAGGTTGCACAACTGTGATTCTTCAGCAATTAGGGTTTTAGGTGTGGTATCAGAATTTGTATCATATTATATATATGAGAGAAATTAGGGTTGAACTTCACCTCCGAGGTGCGGCGTTTTCACCTTACCATCGAGGCGGTCGGTCATACATCTAATATTTTATGTATTTTTGTTTAAAAATATTATAAATAAAATAATTTAAAAATATATATTATTAGATTTATATCCAATAATATCAGGAGGGGGATACAGTCTTCTAAACTCATTATATAAGTTTATTTTATATTATAATAAGGGTTCATTATGCATAATTTTAGTTTGCAATTCAAAAAGATTAATTTTGTTATTCGATGGCCGAAGATAGAAATGCTTGGGAAAAAATTTATGTGTAATATTTTATTATTTTTATTTTAAGTTTTTTTAATTTTATTTTTTGCTTTTGTCTACAGTAAATTCTATGAAATTAATTTGACCATATTACATAATATTCTGACACGCAACCAAGAGGAAATGAACACATTTATGCTTGTCCTCTGCAATTTAAAAAACCATGAGTTGACGGGTCAAAGATAATGCCAATCAACTTATTCAATGTGCACATTAATTATTAAATTGACTAATTCATTATTGTCCATGATGACCTTTGTATATTGTGAACTTTCCTTTTTAATTTAGGAAAAAAAAAAGAGATAATTATATTATAGGCCTTTTTCAATTATTATTTCTAACGTGTTATTTATTTTGAATTTAGAGAAAAAAAAATAAGATAATTATTATTATATAAATGTTTGGATATTAAGTGACCTTTTATTTTTTCATTTATTAAATATGTCATTTATTTATTTTTAAACAGTTAGAATATTCAAATTTATAATAAATAATTAAAGAATTAAAGTGTATAATAGATTAAAATAGATTTATGAATTTCTCTAATAAAGAAGGCATCGTCGTGTCGGGTGGTATTATTCTCCAAGTAATTAACTCAGTTGTTGGTCAATTAAGACACGGCGCAAACCAAAGTCGAAAAATAAACATAGACTATATAATTTATGGTGGTTATCCAAGGTAGTGGGGTCCCTCAGGCATGCCATCAATTGATAAAGTTGCTTACCTAACTTGCTAGTTATTTGCCCACAGTGCCAAATTAGCATGCCAAAATTGATTGGATGTCTTTATTGGATTGTGATATTAATCTAGCCAAGTATGTGATAGGGTGCATGATGTCAAATTCCCCTTGTTATATAGCTCAAAAGAACTCAATGTCAAAAAAATTTTTTATCTCCTTATCGAGCCCTATAAACAGTTTGGTCCCTTTTTAGACAGTTATATTAGAAGTCTCATAAAATGTGGTCTAAAGAGTTTCGAGACGATAATGGATTAAATTAATAGTAAACATTCTACACTAATAGTATATTGAGCAAATATACTATATGTATGTTAAATTAATAATAATGAATTCATGCAAGAAGAAACAAAACATAATGGGTTATCATTTTCAAGTATTTTCATGGTAGTCGGAAATGGTTTCTTTACTCCAACAACACGTATTCTATGAATGATTAAGGGGTGTCAATCATCAAACTAACAATTCATTAAGAAAGAAGACAAGAAACAGAGACAAATTAAGATTGAAGAATTTAAGAGCTGGCAATCAATAATCAAGAATATAACAATAGGAGATAATCAATGACAAATTAAACAGAAGCTAGCTAGTTATATATTGCAATTAGCAGAAAGGAGGGGGAGGAGAAGATGATGGTGAGGAAGCATCAAATTTATAGTATTTATCAACGGGAAGAGATACATCCCAGGTGCAGCTAAGTCCTTTGGGAATGATGACGAGGTCTCCCGCCCCGAATTCAACATACCCATCATCCGACGACGATGATGGAGCCGCCACCGCCGCCGAGGCGCCTCCTCTTGGGTAAGCTCTCACCTTCCCTTTCACCAGATAGCATGTCTCTCTTTCTTCAAATTTGAGCTGGTACTTCCCTGGACTACAACCCCATCTACACAATTTTACATAATGTATATTAATTTGCGCATTAATTAATTACGATATGTTACTAATTAATCATGGATATAATTAAATAGAGTAATTAATGCTGTAGACTGAAAAATCTTCATTTTTTTAGTGGATTTCAATCCCATGGTTTTAACTTCTTATTTTGTGGAGATTTTTCACGTAGAAGGTACGTTGGTTTTCATATATTTTTTTAATAAATAAATGAGAAGGAGAGAAAAAGAAAAGAAAAGAAAGAGAGGCTTACTTAGGCCAAGACTTGATGCCAAGTTCAGAGAGTCTTGATTCTGAAGGGTTTCTTTCCACAGTGATTCTCAGGTTTGCCGTGGAATCTGATTTTGGCTCAGCGGCCATCAACACAAGAGTTATTTTCTGTATCGATCTCTTGAGAAACTCCCCTCAATTAGTTTCTGTTCTCATTAATGCAAGCTAAGGAATCTTTGTATGGAAGAAAAGAACTGGAGGCGGCGAAGGTGGTGGAGGAGGCGGAGGAGGAAGTGGTGGTTGTGGAGGAAGAAGGAGGAGGAGGAGGAGGAGAGGAGAATGAATGAAAATGGCGGTGATATGTTGTAGGAGAAGCAGAGGGGAATAATGGAAAGGATATCTCTTCATTATTATTCATTGACCAGTTCAAATCTCATTTTTGTCTTTTCTTCCCCAAAATAGATATTTTGATACATATTTTTTTTCATTTTTTTCCTATTTATGTAATTAAAAAAATACTTCTTTTAATTATTTATAAATATATTTTATAGCTATATATATATTAAGTTTTAATAGTTTTAATAGACCATATATTAATAATTAAATTATAAATATTGTAACCTTTAGTAAAGTTCTTTTAAAAATAAACTCAAGTGGTAGATGTAAAATATATAAATTAAAATAAGTTGAATTTAAATTTAATAATAATTAATAAAATATCTATCAATACATCTGATATCATAAGGTAACCGATGTATTTGATTATTGGGGCAATATCAATAAGATTATAGTAAGAATTATTTTAAAATAATATAAGAATATAATAAAATAATAATAAATTTTATATTATTTTATTTATTTGGTGAATAATTATTTTATCTAAAAGTAAGACTTTTCTAAATTGAAATAATTATTTCCCATAATTCCCATTGGTCATCGCTGGGCCGACATCGGTGGGAGTGATCAACGTTGGCCGATGGCCATTGGGAGTGGGCGGCAGAAAATTTTATAAAGTAACCAAGTTAAAATATTTAGTTGGTAAAAAAAAAATTTTACAATAAATAAAATAACTACCATCTGAATTAATATTATATAAATAAATATTATTAAAAATAAATTTAAAAATAATTATATAATAAAAAATATGATACCAATGGCTAGTAGAAAGGTGGGATGAGATACAAAAAGTCGTTGGAGGATCATTTGATCTGATGTGATCGATTGTGGTGGCGGTGGGTTGCCATCACTAGCCCAGTTATCTAGAGGTGGGGCACACAGGTTGCAGCGAGTGATCAAATGTCGGGTGTGATTCACAATTGAGGTCAGACACCGAGCCGTTAATAAATATTTTAACTCATTTAGTAATAAATATTTTTATAAAATATCTATATTTAGTTATTATTTTTTAACAGGATAAAATATTAAGATATAATACTAAATATAATTTATTAAAAATAATCATCTATTTTATTGTTATAATCTTTTATCAAAATTATTTTTATCAATTTAATAATTAAAATAAATAAATAAATAAATAATAAATTAAATAATTATTTAAATTATTTTATATAATTTTATTTATTATTTATTTAATTTTTAATTTTAATTATTAGATAGATACGAAGCATTAAAATTTATAATATAAAATTGGTCCCACGTGGATTGACAATAAAAGTACGGGAATTTAGAATTGGGATTCCGTAATGCCAAAATATAAATAATAAATTAAATAATTATTTAAATTATTTTATATAATTTTATTTGTTATTTATTTAATTTTTAATTTTAATTATTAGATAGATACGAAGCATTAAAATTTATAATATAAACTTGGTCCCACGTGGATTGACAATAAAAGTATGGGAATTTAGAATTGGGATTCTGTAATGCCAAATCTGTGTTTTGTTTTTGTTTTTTTTTTTTTTGGCTAATTTTTTATTTTTATAATATTAATTTTATTAAAAATAATTTTTTTTTAAAAAACTTGATTATCAAAAACACCAATTCAATTTTGTGGTCAAAGCGTTGATATGGACCGTCTGGATCTTGGACACTTGGCAGTTGTTGATTAGCCTTTTTTTGTGAATGTTTGACTGGGATGTACGTTTTATCCTCATCTTGAATGCGTTGACTGCCCACCGTGGAATACAGTTGGGGAGGGAGCTACCCCTCCAAATGATGGATAAATTTATTTTTTTAATAATAATTATTTAATATTTATTAAATAATTATATTATTAAAAATAATTAAATTTTAAATAAAAAAATTTAATTATTTAATATTAATTAAACTGTTGTGATTGTGAGGAGTTTAATTTCAAAAAGCAGTAAAATTATCCATTCAAATTTTTTACTTTCTCTAATTCTATTATATTATTTTATTTTTAACAAATATTTAATATTAAATGAAACCCATACCTAAAATTAAAAAAATATTGTTTATACAATAAAAAAAATATAAAAAATTAAATATTAAAATATAAAAAATATTAAAATATTTATAAAAATATGTAAAAATTGTATTAAAATATAAAAATTAATGATTAATGATTATCTTATCAATAAATATTAAATATCGAAGATTATTATAATTACTTTTACATAAGTAAAAGCCATATGCCAATATTTATTTTTCATGAGTGAAATAATTACATATTATTATTTATAATTTGGGATAAATGTTACTTTTCTTATTTATAAATATTAAAATTAATATTTAATTTATAAATAATATACAAATTTCATAATAAATACAAATTTATAAATTTTTTAAAAAAAACATATTTTAAGATAATTATTTTTTTAATATTCAAAATGAAATTAAAATCATCTTTATTCATTTCAAAGGGAGTCTTTACAAATATAAGAATATTTATAATAAAGACAAATAATGATAATTTTTTAAAAAATTCTGGATTTTAAGATAATATATTTAAATTAATACAAAAATCATCAAAGTTGTATGAAATGAAAAGAAAATTCTTCCATGCAACTTAATATCTCTTTTTAGTAAATTTTTCTTTATATAAGAATATTTAAATGAAAAATGATAAAAATTTTCTAAAAAATTTAATAATAAATAAATAAATAGACTCAAATATAGTTATCTTAATTTAAATTTATCAAAAAATTACTTAAAATTTACTTTATTATTCTTCCCCTAAAAAATACAGTTCTTATATCTCTTTATCCTTCTAAGTTAATTTTTTAATTTTTTAAACAAATGTTTTTAAAAATTTACAAGTCATAAATTTTTGAATTATAAAAATTTTAAATAATAAATTGGTACAATTAAATATATACCAAATACATCTTTACAAATGCATAAATATTAATTTTTTATGCTTTTTTGTGATTTTTTTTCATGAAATCTTAATTATTTCTATTATGGTTGTGGTGTCAATACCTTTAATAATGTTTGAATTGTTTATTTTAAAATATTTTATGCATTTATCTGTAGACATGATTATACGATGGGGTAAATATTTTATTTTCATAATGTAATTGTTATTTTAAATTTTTGATAATAACGATTTTTTTAAAAATAATAATAAAAAAAATAATAATAAAAATAAAAATTCAAACATAAATTTAAGAAAAAGAAAAATTAAAAATTTATGAATGTTTAGAGATCTGATAACTATAGATGAGCCAATTGAATAAAATAGTAAAAAATAGTTTATTTTATAAAATATAATATCATTTTTAAAAATAAAATTCTTAAAAAAAAAAAACACTTTCACAAGAGAATACGATTTTTCAAATTTTTAAAATTAAAATTAAGATTATAATAAATTAAATATTATATTTATACTTTAAATATAACTTTCTTTATTATTATTTTTATTTTTTAAAATAAAATTCAGCCTTTAATACAATAATTAAAAAAAAACCAAAAAACAAAATTTGGGAGAATCAGCAGCCCGACGACTGGCCTTTCGCTGCCACCTTCCGCACACCCGTCACACACCAAACGGCTCGTCAGGGAACAAGGCTGATATAGTCTTCTTGAGGAAATGGATGCTTTGAAAGCATCATACGCCGATTCATCGACGGATTCCGATTCCGACTTCCCACCAGATGTCTCCAGAAATCTCCGGCCTACAAATCCGGAGACTGCGGCTGCGGCAGAGCCGCTGCCTCCACCGCCTCTCTCTCACCTGAACCCTCCAAATTTTGTCGGTATTCGCTCCCTTTTCTCTCTTCTGAAAAAACTCCAATCGTTAATATGAGCAATTGGCTCTAAAATTTTCACTTTTCTTCCCAAAATGTTGCGTCTATGGATTGTTTGATGCTTTTTTTTTTTCCTGATCTTGAAGGCACGTCCGATTACTCGCGAACGGGGTATCTCAAGTCGGATTCGGAGTTTCCCCCATGTTGAAGGCAACTATGCTTTACATGTCTTCATCCCAGGTTCTAGTTTTTCTATCCACAATTCTGCTTGATTGTGGATCAGAATGTCGCTTGTTAAGAACTGGATGATTTCGTAGACACTGTTGATGACTAGCGGGTTGTTTGAATCATAGCATGTTTGATTCAGATGATGATTCTTGATCTCCTCAGGCCAGTATTGTTGTGCTGGTAGTGTGTGGTGAGATAGTATTTGGCTTGCTCTTTTTAAATTTTAGCTGTAGGACAGAAGCAGCCGTTGGAATGTCGGAAGAGCTACTATCCTAACTCTTAGCCTCTGGGAAAAAAACCAATTTTAGATGATAGCAGTAAAAGATAGTCACCAAAATCAGTGAAAACGTAGTTGCAGCTTTTGTTAAAACTTGGACACAAGCTTTGCTGCCAAACAAACGCATCTTGCGTTTGGCTTAAATTTCTACGAAGAAATTTACTGAAAAGTAAGCCTCTTTACAACAGTCTATTGTTTTCCACAAAGGAAATGATTAACTTATAATTATTTTTTATTGGGTACTAGATTATTCCAATGAAACTACTAATTGAACATATCACAAACAAACTCATTTTCTAGCCGGTTTCATGTAGTGGCACTGAAGACTATGTTGTTGTTATTGTTGTATAAGCAAACTCATCATGCCATTGTTTCTTAAAGAAGGCTTGTACACATTTAAATATATCTAGTTAACGATCACACTATCTGCGAAACTGAAGAAAGAAGAATAATGCAGGCACTAGTTTCCAGTTTCCTGAAGACTCCAGAAAATAAAGCCCAAATCCATTTGCCTATGCTCCTGTGTAGAAGGGTTCTTGTGTCTTCGAAGTCTGTTGGCATTCTCGTTCTATTGGTCTTACAAAGAATCACAGTGTAACCACATCCCACAAGCTCTTATTTCAACCTCTCAAAGCATCTTGCTCTTTTTCAACATTCCTTAATTTGTTGTTGTGAAAATTTGCATTAGCCAAGGGGTATAAAGTTCTGACCCATTTTCAGTAATGCATTTAGTGATTGACGCACTCATTTTTGCTCCACTTTGCATAAAATGGATGAGACATTTGCCAAGCTTCTGAGGTTTTCAAAATTGAATTTTTTTTGCGACTGAAGAAGAGTAATAGAAATTTTTACCTTCCATAAGTTTCTTCCTAGGAACTGCCGCCTTGCCCTTCTCTCTCTCTCTCTCTCTCTTTTTTTTTCAGTTAGGAAAGCATAAAAGGGTATTATTGTGGTATAAGCTGCACCTTGTGCAATCCTGAACATGCAGTCATGCGCCATATAAAGATGAACACTTTTAGGTGAGAATCAATTTGTCAGTTGAGACAGCATTAATCATATATTAATATGTGCAACCAATCTGAAGTTCTGAAAGGATTGTACCCAGTGACGTCAAAGGAAGAGCTGCCATATCAGGGGTCCAACTAAAAATTAATATGTGAATAATCACTGAATCGGGCTACCGCAAATGACCCAATCAATAGAAATCCTCCCATCCACTTATAATGTTTTCCCATGCAGCAGCACCTTGAGGATGATTCTTTCATATTGAGATTCAATAGTGTGTTCTGCTCTGATTTGGATGCAATTACAACCTTCATCAGTCTTTCTTATGTTCATAGTCATTTCTTCAGTAGGAGGGCCAAGTTTATTCCACTTTACACTGACATCGAAGTCACTCTTGCTACCCAAAGAAATTTCCCTTCGATTTTTCACTAAGTTTGCTATATATTAGCATGAAACAATGACAAAAAAGTACTGGAGATTTGACAGGCTGCATTTTAGGAGTATTGAGAAATGTCCTTTCGAAGAAAATAGAGCTTTCCACCTTGAATGTTCTCAACAATTTTCTTCAATAGGCACCGAACACCTTTCTTCTTAAGCATCCTTGAAGATGCAATCCTAATCAATCCATGGAAGGGATCCACTTTTTCATTTACTAGAATGAGCTCAGTCTTACAGAAATTCACTTTTCAGATAGTCTCAAAACCAATAATAGGGGTTGCATAATTTGTTCTAAGCTTCAAAGAAAACCAACCTTATTGCTATTTGCAGTTCAATATGACTTGATTTTAGATACCATTTAACCAGGTTTCATGTTCCTGAAAAGCTGAACGAGCTACTACCCTTAAAAATTGTGTTTTTCTGTTGATGTGATTTAACACATGTTTACTTAAAAATAATGGATATGTATGTAAAATGTAAAAAAAAAAAAAAAATACTCTATATAGTTTACATATTATATTTTTTATATGCAGGACAGAATTGGGGTTCTATTTAATGTTCACTTTGATTGAATGGTACACCGAATGATGCTATTGTAGTTATTAGGTTTGTGGTGGAGTCTTGTTTGTTGAAGAACTTTGCATTTGAAAGATATTTCAGTAAAGATCTCCAAAACAGATGGTTATTTATGTAGTAATCCTTGTTCATAATTTCCGGTATGAATAGATGTTTCAAAAGACCAAAATATTGGATGGTGGACATGCCTCGTAACAGTAAGTGGCATCCATTTTGTATCTAAATATAGGAGATTGTTTTGTGATGCCTCGGTGATGACCAGCTTGTTTCGTGGTCTTCTGTAGATGCTGATGCTGGTGGTTGTAGCACCTTCCACTGCCTTATGAAACAATAATTCTTAGAGCCAGAAGCTGGCTCCAAGGCAACAAATTGTTTGGTAGATTTTGGGATGCGCTATCTGAAAGGCATCTCAAATCAGTTCCTTTTTTTTCAGTTTGGATGAGATGAAGAAGGAGTAGTATTAGGGATTCACGCTGGATTGAATTTATCTTTGATTAGTGGTAATTATATTTAGTTTGTCTAGAAGAGGGTACTATGCTAACATGGAGGAAGAGGAAATCCTTAACTTTTATGATGTTAGGTTTGCTTTGCCATTGATTTGGACATTCAATCTGCATTGTCAATCACATAATCTTAACTAGTGAACTCGATCTTGGCATATTATGCATAAAAAAGGCTCATAGGACTTGGAATCTTCTCCGTGTAGTAATTATCAGGACATATCCCAGCTTGACTTGACTACAAAATAAAATATGAACCTCCATTCTGGCATCCAATGGTGTAGAGCGAAGGTCCCAAATTAACATCAAGGCAAGGCGCTTCCCCCATTGAATCACCAGAATTGGGCATTGATTTTGTTGTCTTACTTGAAGAACGGTTAAAATGGCTTCACTAATTCAAAGATTGAGTGAAGAAGGGCAGTGGCCTATGCTTGCGACTGGTGGCTCTGAAAATGAGATAATTGATTGAGTCAATTGACATGTCATTCAGCTTTCTATGCCCTCCAAATTAAATTGCTTCGCCAGAGTTCATGTGTAGTTTCAATCCTCGAATTATGTTTTACATTTGTTTGTGAAAAGCGAATGTCGTTGTTTAATTATGTCTTCTTGCAGTCCTTATTCCACAACCTACGAAGGAGTTGGCTCAATTTTTGAAGAGAGTCTCAGCCCATGTACCTGATCTTCATGCTGTTGATATTGATATTCCACTGCACAGTCTATGTAACGATGATCAGAGGCTTGAACATGTTTCCCTAGGAAGAGAGTTTCACATTAGTTTGGGAAGAACTGTCCCCATTAGAGTGCACCAGATTGGCTCGATGGTGACAATGCTTCGACAGAATCTGCAGTCTCAGAGGCGGTCAGATTACTTATTTTGTAGTTTTTTAGTGCTATATTGGAAGCTTCTTACATCCACTGTTGTAATCCATGAACTTATTTACATATATATCTACTCATTACATCTTAGGTATTGGATTGATTTTAGTAAATGGGAAGTTTTTGTGAATGATGATCGCACACGCACCTTTCTTTCCATTGAAGTCACTTCTGGGGGCTTTGCCGAGGTACTTTAAGTACTGTTCCTCTAATTGAGTTGGTGCATTGACGTGTGTATAATATGTTCTTTGGAGGGTTTGATGTTTGAAGGTGCTTTTCATCCCAGGCAATTGTTATATGCTTACCTCTGTTTGTATTATGTATAGCAATGACTTGCTTGTTGGGAAATGAACAGAAGATCAATACCCACTTATGTTATGGGTGAATGAAATATGCTTGTTATGAAATGATTGTGGGGATGGAGTTCATTATTAGTTAGAGGATACAATTAAGGGAAATTTTTACTATTTTGGATAAAATGCAGGAGATCTGCCCTGCAGTTGTATCTGCAATTCATCACTATTCAATTGAAAGTAGTTTCAAACGAAAACCCAGTTCCTTCAGTAATGTGTGTATGCTTAGCCAACAATAATTAAAAGCTATATATATGCCCTTTACTTTTACAGCCCTGTTGAAGATAATGTTATTTGGTTCACTAGGTTTACTGACTGAAAATTTGAAATTAGAATTGAATTAGAGAGATACCCTTTGGACATTTTTGGGATATCATTAGATGACGTGACGTTTTATCCATCTATCAATACTATTTGGCCCATACAAGAATAAATGGATAGTTAAGTGTTATATCTTTGAAGATATCCCTCCAACATTTCTCATGAAATTATCATGTTAAATAAGCAGTGTTGTTAAGCTATGGTGTCTGTCATTCTGCGCCTCAAATGGACAGCCAATTAATGCAGGAGCGTTTATTTCTCAGTTATATTTGAGCTCGACTAATTTTTCATGAGTAGCAAAACAAAAAAAAAGGTTGAGTTTCACTTATATCATGTTATTAATCTCCATACAATTTCTCTTTAACTAAGGAAAATTTGGCTTCTATGTTTTCTATTCATTTATGCCTGATTTTGGACTGCTACATAGCTGTTGCAATGGCCGTGATTACTTGCTTTGAATTGTTTTCAGATAATGAAACAGATTCAAGCTGTCGATTATGTTTATAAACTTCACAATCTTCCCCAGTTTTATAAGGTTCGGCTGATGGCTTCCGATGACTAATCTTTGGTTTCTATCTATTCAATTTCTCATCAATAATGGACACTGATTTGCAGGACCCACGTCCTCATATATCTTTGGCTTGGGCATTGGGTGACATCAGTGATTTGCTGCGGAGAGTAGTTGGCCAAGAAGTGAAGAAGCATACTAGCATTGCAGGATCATCACTGAAACGGATTTTTACTGTTCAATTTGGTGGTATTAACTGCAAGATTGGTAACAAAACTTACAAAATTTGTTAGCAGGTGAATGAGAAGAAGCTTAAGCTATGCCTAGGTTCATAAGTTATGCGTGAGCTTTATAATTTGAAATCATATCGACTGCCCCCGTAATGTAAATGAAGGTGTGAGAATTGCAGTCCTCTTTGTTTCTATAAACAATCCTTCTACTCCCATTTCAACATTGGATTTATAGTTGGGGATGAAGCAAGCATCTTTAATGGTTGTAATATGAGGACTGGATTCCATTATCAAGTTACATAATAACATCTGTGTAAATTTGAAGTTTGTGAATCAACATCCAGGGATTGAAGCATAGAGCCCTTATAAACCGGAGAAATTTGGTGTAAATTTGAGTTCTTATATTGCATTCGAATGAAGCAGACACCTTCAAACTCTCAAACTTGCAGTGTAAGTATTAAGTCTTCTCCTTACCCTTTCCACCTTTGAGTTTATGTATCAGGTTTTCTTGATATCTGTAAAGTCCAAGATCTCCTGATCAAGCAAAGCATAATTTATCAAGGTCAAATGACGCAGAGAAGTCCGACGTTTGGGGAATTACTAAAAATAAAATACGTGGACTTGGAACTTCCATCGATTTAAGAATATCGGTAAAAAAATTAAGAATAATGAACAGTTAAAACCCAAAAGCCAAGAACTCACGGTGAAATGCTATAAAAATTTATTTAATGAAATTGACTTCAATCCTGGTTAATAAAAGAGAGAACCAACGATAGGGAATTAATTCGATGAAAAAATTCTCACTAGATTAGTAATTAAATTAAATTCTGTTAATTATAAGATAAACCGATCATCCAAATTAGACCTGATTAGTAACTGAACTTAAACCGATTGATCAAATATAGAATAAATTAAATTAATTAAGTAAAATTAACATCCAATACACACATATGGCAGCTCATAATGAGCTGAAATTGAAGAGAATTCAGCAAGGGGAAATCAACACATTTGAAAATTATAAAAAAAAAAAAAATCAGTTTCATTGCACACGGGCAGCAATTTGCTGCTGATATATGTAATATATATATATTATCAGCTGTCACTCACGGCAGCAATACACACACACAAGACAAACCTTACACGGCATGCTTCAGCAGCATAATTAGCTGCATATTCAGCAGCCCACGTAGGTTATAATTTATCCAATTAAAACCCACCATTAGGAAAGTTATGGAGCATCCAAAATATCAAACTAAATGAGCTGAATTAGCTCCTTAGTGTAACGTGGGCAGCAGCTGAATTAAGCTGTAATGACTCAGCATCTTACATTGATTTATTTAAGGCACGTAGCAGCATATTCAGCAGCCCACGTAGGTTATAATTTATCCAATTAAAACCCACCATTAGGAAAGTTATGGAGCAGCCAAAATATCAAACTAAATGAGCTGAATCAGCTCCTTAGTGTAACGTGGGCAGCAGCTGAATTAAGCTGCAATGACTCAGCACCCTATATTGATTTATTTAAGGCACGTAGGGTGTGTATAAAAAAAAAAAAGGAGAAGGAAATCGTGAGAAAAGAGAGGAAAATGTGGGAGAGAAGAAGGAAAAACAGAAAGAAAAATCAGAAGGGAGAAAGAAAACCAAAGACAGCAAGGGTGTATCTGAATTTTGCTGGCAAGTGTACTTTGATTCCCTTCATTCTTTGTTGTTTTTCATAGTTAATTGGCAAAGTATTATTGATCTAATACTTGCAAACTGTATGAATTTGATCATAATTATTCAAAATTTCATAAAATTGCTGAACTGGAATCTTAAGTTTAAACCGACCAAGAAACTGTTTTCTGAACTTTTGCCAAACAGCCAACCAAACAATGTCCAATTGAGCCCAAATTCGGTATACTATAATTTCAGTACCTTACCTAAGTTGTGACCAAACAGCTCGAAAAGCAGAGTTGAGCCGGTCACTGAACCGGCTTTCATATTAGCAACCGGCCAGATTCAGCAATTCTGCTGATATATGAACTTTTGGCCCCCAAACTGGTGCCCAAATGGGCTAAACCGGCAGCCGTGATAGCTTGACATTATAATGATAATAACAAAGTGTATCTTTGTAAAAGTTGAGCCCGAACCGGTCACGAAAGGGTTCCCAAGATAGTAACAGAAAACTGGTTGCATAAGAACACTGCTGATGCAGAATTTGTGGCCACTTCCCAGGCCTGAACCAGCCAGATTTTGGCAGGAAACGGCCAGGATCCCAACCAATTCTTAAACTTGAGTCTTTTATCTATTATTAGACTCCGTGGACCAACCAAGAACCTGCCTAACTGGCCATAAAGGTCTCCCAAACAAAATTAGTCACTACACCTTCCTGTTGAAGTAGAATATGGCAGTCTGGAAACAGGCAACCGAACCGGCCCTAAACCGGAGGATGCAGGAGCCGCCCGGCCAAGTTATTTAGTACAAGAGTCAAGCTACCAACACACAAATTTGAGTCCAAAAATACCTTAAATTGAATAGTGAACTGGCCCCTTGAAGAACTTGGTGTCAGCACCCATATGCTGCTAAAGGATAAGCTAAATGAACCGCTTTACCTTTTGTTTAGACCAGTCTAACTGGCCCCTAAATTGGCCCAACCTGCATCCGATTCAACTTAATAATGTTAAGGTAATGTTAAGATATTAGGATATTAAATTTGACCGAATTTGGATATTGAACCGACATTGAACCGGTCACTTGACCAAATCGGTACTCGTCTTTGTTAATAAAATTTAGGCAAATTGGTCCAGCCATTAAACTTAGCCATAAAATGACCATTGAAAATGATAAATTATCCTTATTGATGTAAGAATTTATTATACGTAAAATAACTCCGTCCATGGAGGGATACGTGGACCGCTGTCCTCGGGGCATTGTAAAAGGAGGAAATGATATGATATGATCGCCGTCCTCGGGGCGTTGTACAAGGAGGAAATGATATGATATGACCACCGTCCTCGGGGCGTTGTACAAGGAGGAAATGGTATGATATGACCGTCGTTCTCGGGGCATTGTACAAGGAGGAAATGGTATGATATGATCGCCGTCCTTGGGGCGTTGTATAAGGAGGAAATGATATGATATGACCACCGTCATCGGGGCGTTGTACAATGAGGAAATGATATGATATGACCGCCGTCCTCGGGGCGTTGTACAAGGAGGAAATGATATGATATGACCGCCGTCCTCGGGGCGTTGTACAAGGAGGAAATGATATAATATGACCGCCGTCCTCGGGGCGTTGTATAAGGAGGAAATGATATGATATGACTGCCGTCCTTGGGGCATTGTATAAAGAGGAAATGATATCATATGACCGCCGTCATTGGGGCATTATACAAGGAGGAAATGATATAATATGACTGCCGTCATTGAGGCGTTGTACAAGGAGGAAATGATATGATATGACAGCCGTCATCGGGATATCGACCTTTGATTGTGTTGATTGAATACAATCTATCCTCGAATGTAGTTGCAGGACGTCGGCTTTTGGTCCCGTCTACGGATAATACAGGTAGTATTACTCACCTCGGAGGGTAATATGAAGATGATGCCTACTTGCCCTAATCCCTGAAAATGAGGAAAAGTAAATAAAGTTCAGTGAAGGCTTCTTAATATAAGAAAGTTATGAATAAAGTTTGGTAAAAGTTCAGTAAAGAAAGAAATGTATCCGATCCTTATATGTATATTAAAGTATGTTCTGTATAAACATTGCATATCCTTGCATAATATGTACACTGCTGAGCATTTGGCTCACTCCTTGCGATTTTCCTTTCCTTCAGATGGATTACAGAAATTGGCGATTGATGAGCAAAGTAAGATGGAAGCTTGGAGACTCCTTACATTTTGCGGTACTTTAGAATTATGTACATTTTGAATTTAGCATAGAAAAAAAAAAAAGAACGTGCACCTAATGATGTTGTAAACTTAAAAGTTATAATATGTTGTTTTGATGATCTTAGAAATTGCTTATGTTATTTTGATAACTCATATATGTTTCAGCCAAGTTTAATGAAAAAAATGGCTTATGAATATTCAGAATACATCTTCCCTAATAAGACTAACACCGCAGTTTAATAATGCGATGTTAGAGCCATTATAATTTTGGCTGACATTTAGATCCTGTGTATGATAAGACTATTATCCATAAATAAATGGATACAAGAAATGCTCACGTCCCTATTATGGTATAAAAAAATATATATATTAGTATGTGGGACGTCACAATATCAATCTTTTTCGATACCATAATAATATCACAATATGTTTCCGTATCAACCGATATAACTTTGTCAGCTTACAATTTTTTTAAAAAAGTATTTCTGATATATGTTCGATACCGATATGTATTATTCGGTATGTTTGATACGAATATAACCACAATTAATACCGATAATTTCATCCATATTGTCGGATTAGTGTGATATAACCGGGTCATATACCAATCATTTGACAATTTCTAATGCAGAAGCATCATCTTATAACATAAATGTATGCCTAATTTGAATCGGTACATATATGATATAAAAGAGGGGAGCTGGATTTAATTTCATGATCATTTTTTTTGGTCTTTTTTCTGTAGAATAACTTACCAAATTTACCTGTATGTTCTATCATTATATGCGATATTTTTTCACACTGAGAAATATCACTCGAGAAGAGTCGTCAAAACAGTAGTCAATTTATCAGTATTTATATCACCATTACCGGTTCCTATAACTTTAGATATTGTAGCCCTCGAGTCAAGTTCAAATAAGCTTTAACCAATAATTCTTCAGAAAATTTGAAAAACATAAGATGATTTCCCAACACAGCTTCAACCATCATCGAATCTCTTAATCAGCTGAACGATCAACTCAACCAAATAGCACCTCAGAATCCCTGCAAACGTTGTCCATCAAATGAAAAACTTACCTCCAGAAGAAATCAAGGCTGCAGTATAATTCTGATTTCTCCAACTCAATAGAAATTTCCTCCAATGCCTCACAGATCCGACTCTTAATCATCGGATCATTTCCCATAGACGACTACCATGCTTCTTTCCTCGTTCCACGAAAACCACTGCACTTGGTATCCAATCCATTCGCAACTGAAAGAGAATTAGTTGCCATCAACATCGATGGGGTATAATCGAAATAAAGAAATAGATCCGTTAAAGAGAGGTCGATTAAAGAGAAAATTTTCAAAATTATTATATATAACACGACAGGATGTGGTCTGTACATTAGAAGCGTACATTTAGAAGATGCATTTATAAGAGATAAAATAATGGAATAATATCTAAAGTAATTCAAACATAAAATCGTAAGATAAATGAAACATTTATGAGAAAAAATGACCTAATTGTGATAAGTTGTGATACGTCGTTCGCTATTTAAAATGTTAGTTGATACATTCGATATAGTTAATATTTCAGGATCAACTACCCAATACCCTTATTTTTTGATGATGTGACAAATCATGAGATATCGTCGGCTATTCAAAATGTCGATTGATATGTCCGATACGGTCGATATTTAAAACATTGGCTATGCAAAATGAGATATCATTCGTTATTTAGAATGTTGGCTAATATGTCTGATACGTCCAATATTTTGTACTGAATTCTTTGTAAAAAAATTACCTTTACTACATATGATATTAATACGTATCATTTGCTGCAGACATGATTAATACCATTTCTAAGAGGGTCAACTAGTTTTGCCTAATTTTAAATGAAATCACAACGTGGTTTCCAATTGATATATTAGTTAGGGCAATGTGTACCACTGTTTTTCA
Organism: Nepenthes gracilis; assembly: GCA_033239525.1. Taxonomy (NCBI): domain Eukaryota; kingdom Viridiplantae; phylum Streptophyta; class Magnoliopsida; order Caryophyllales; family Nepenthaceae; genus Nepenthes; species Nepenthes gracilis. The sequence goes on from BSYO01000003.1 coordinate 26,507,819, forward strand.
ACATTTTCTTCCACTAGGTCAATGCATTCATGACGCAGAATGGCAGCATTGCTACTGAAACTAGATATCAACATGGTTTTTCAGGTAGAAAAAATGGCCAAACTAGATAATGAATCTCTAAGATGTCACATATGGAATTCGGTTGAACACCGGGTTCATCATATTAGGGCAGAAAAACGTGCAAGCATAATTACCTGTGAAATATAATATTGGTCAATATATATCAAGAATCGTTATATAGTTTTCTTGATCACCCTCTTCAAAAATCTTCCTCAACCAATCGAAGTTGTCAATATTGTCCTTGTCAAAATTACTAAAATCAACCATAAAAAATGTTTTTGGTTATAGAATAAAATGTTGGGTTATGGGTTATTTCTGTATGAGCCCATACTCATTTGACGTGCCGATTGGTGGTATGGATAAGGAATTTTCTCGCGTGTACGACCAAGCCCCAAAGGATACCCGAGGTGTTGATTTAGGAATGGGTGCATTCGAGATACACCTAAGGTGTTGATTTATGAATGGGCAAGCTCGAGGAGCGCTTGAGGGGCCGTTTATCGAGGCACCTGAGCTCGAGATGGGCCTGACGAGCGCTCGAAGGCGGCTGCAGTATAAAAATATACGATACGTTTTTAAGGTTAACTACTTATATTCTTTAGACCAGAGGTCGCTGTCAGTGAGAAAAAAAAAGAAGAAATAGAGAGAGAAAAAAGAGAAGAGAAAAATCGAGTATTCAATTGAGTTTTGAATCGAGTTTTAGTTTTTTGTTGACACTAACAAAAACGTTTTACTAGCTATTTTTTAACTCTTTCGTTTTGTACTCATTGTTACTTGATTTGGTTTATCCGATATATTGAGTCATTGTATTTTGAGGTTTGTGTGATTGAAATATTGCATGGTGAAAATATTTTTGAACGAATCGTCCTGTGATTTTTTTTTTTTTGCTCATTTTAAAGGAAGTTTTACATATAAAAATTGTGTTTTATCTCATTATGTGTAATTATTGTTTGCTCGTGGTATATTATCGAATATTTTCTCGCGATTTAAATAATCCGGTCTAGGTCTCAACACAAAACCGCGACACACTGTTCAAAACCAATGATGAATTTTGTTTATTGAGGGTCTTCTAAAATCTTGGGTTACAATGGGTTTATATTTGAATGTGAAGGAATTTGGGCTTCTTGGAGGGAAGATTTAGGCTTGGTGGAGAACGGATATTTGCATGTAGGTTGAATTTTATCAAAATAAATTAATTCACGATTGAATTAAACAGCATATGAATTGGTATAATTTGTACGATTTTTACGGTTTATAATACTAAACTTATTAATATAAAAATTATTTATTTAATTTAATATATTATACACAAAAAATTAAATCAAACTAGCAATAATATTAACATTATAATTATATATGTCAATTAATATAATATAGGAATTTGCTTGAAATGTTGTATTTATCAACCATAAATAAGAATATGTATATGTGTGCATGGTCTAATTTGATTCTATTTGAATTTTTAACCATAATTAAATAAAAATGTAATTTGTATAAAAAAATTAAACCGGACCCAAAAAATAATAATAATTGGCCATGCCCGAATTTTAAAATTTTAAACATATAAATTCATGTAAATACAAAAAAATTGAAAACGAATATATATTTTTTAAAAAATAATATTTTTATATTTCATTTTTAGTTATTTTTTTAAATATTTTTAGGGGAAAAATTTACAAAAAAATAATAATTTTATTTTCAAAAATATATACTTATTTAATATTGATGGTGTAATGTCCGACTTTTTAAACTATGTTAATCATCATTAATTAAATTAATATAATCAATATTGAAATTTAAAATATAAAAAATTAGATCAAAGAGTTAAATTAGACCCAATTTTGGCTGTGCACCTTTGGTGCATGGCCCTCGAACAGTGCTAGAGTTGTCCCATCGGTGCAAAAACTAGAATATATGCACTCGCAGGCTTGCTCTGCACTTACTTGATGAGGCCCTTGCGCTCGAGTGTCATATGAGTGCATGACATTATAAATACGACTTTCAAACTCAATCCCATCATTTTTCTCTATAGAATTTAGAGAAGAGAGAACCAATGAGAAGAGAAAGAAGGAAAGAGAGGAAGCCATTAAACTTAAATTTAAAGTGATTCAAGTTAAAATTTTAATAAATCCAAATCAAGGCAAATGTACTCTAAACTCTTTCTTTTATTGCTATTTTTTATCAATTTTTTCAGACATTTTTGTTCAAATACTTGTTCAAGTTATGATTTTAAAGTTTACATGTATATATTAAGTATGCATGTTCATATTTCATGATTTTATAGAGCAATTTTTAAGAACTCATATTTAAAATAATTATAGTGCATATGTGACTTAAATTTTTGTATTTATGCCCCATGCATTTTCTGATTTAATCTATACTGTTCCTTAATATTTGAATTTCATATATAAGTCCTTACATGTCCAAAAAAATTTGATTAAAACCATCTGCATGTGTTGAAATTCTTCCTGAAATGCTTTGCATGTTCAATAAAACTGTTGAAGAAATTTAGGAGTTGTGTTCTGCACTTTCTACTGAACTTTTGCTACATTTCAAACCATTATGCATGAAATTCGTGCATTCGCATGTATATATCTTAGAATATCAAATATAGGTTCTGAAATTATGTGATTTTTCTGCATAATTAATGAATTTTGCCGAAATTTTCCTACTGCATGTGCTATAGCCAGTTTACGCATTTTCATGCTATGCTCCTGAGAGTTTTGCTGAATTCCAGGCCTTAAATTAGTGCAGTAGTTTATCTAAGGTTTAAAGTATCAAATACATGTTATATAAAGTTGAAAAATGCATGTAAATCAACATATATAGTCTGAAAATTTATATGCTTGCTGGATTGTGCACTATTGCTGAAATTCTGTACCTATGTTAATTTTTTTGATTTTCTTGCTGAATTTTGTAGCTTTACATGTCTCAAATTTGTAAAGGATTATATATATACCGTAATATATTAAATAGATGGCTTATAAAAACTATATATATATATTTGATCTGAATTTCATATAAAATCCTACACACGCGTTGAAATTATGCACAAATTGATTTTATGCACTAAAATGATGCACTAACTGATTTTTTTGTATTGCTTATTACTAAATTTTGCCGCATCAAGTTGTACAGAATGGTTATATATGTTTAAGAAAATTACTTAAGCTAAAGAAAAAAAAACTATGATAAAAAACTTCATAATTATGTTAAAAAATAATGACTCGTTCTCTAAAAGAATGAGAACTAAAAATTATAAAGTAAAGTGTAAAATTTTTTTAAATTAAATATTGAACAAATGTTATGATTTGGTGGGTAGTATATGATAATATGTCTTAATATATTATAGTGGTATATCAATATTTAACCCTATGTTACCGTAATATTAAAAAGCGACATTTGGTTTCATTTATAGGGTTATATGTTGGTGATTTTAACTTCATTTGGTCAAGTTTATGAATGTTATTCCTTCTGCAGATTATTATTATGTGTTATTTTCAGTTTTGAAAGACATTTTTCCTTAACAATGCTCGACGTTGTATATTTTGGGTTGGTGTCGGTGCCATTGATGATGTGGCAATTTTATTTTGATCCTGTGTCTAATAATGCAATATGTATTTTTGGATCAGTTGTGGTATTGACATGAATTCACATTCGGATGATCAATTAAACATATTACAAGTTAAATTGGTAACTTAAAAGATAATTGATTATGATTAAAATAAATGATAGGATTTAAGATGTGATCCATCATAGATGGGTATGACCAAGTATGGACCGACCCAATGTGCAAGAGAATAAGAGGCCCAAATACCAACAATCCAACAAAAGATGTCACAAAACCTATCAAAAAAACGACACAACATGTGAACGAAGGAATGTGACCTAAATAGTCATGCATTTAAGGGTCATAATAGCTTAATTTATATCCATCATAAGAAATTTCAGAGTAAGGTCCCCACAAGTCATAATACACCACGTCGAATAATGTGTGTGACTTATGGCTTCTGGGAGAAAAGGAAAGGCGTCGTTGTTTAGCCATGTAACAAATAGAATAGGGAGTATCATTAATAGAATGCACTACTCCTTTTATAAGAGGATCGCTTATTAATTTGAGCCTAGAATGTGAAATGTGTCCTAATCGACATACCATAAGTCTACTGGCGATGAGACAAAATTAACAAAATTAGCAAAAGGCTTCTCGACGTGACTGGAGTATTTTGAGAGAAGAACAACCAATGTATTTGGATGGACTTCATTATTCATCAAATAATATAAACCATTTTTCTCTTCACCCATCTCAATTGTTTTCCAGGAGGCAAGGGCCTGAATTAGGCAAATGTCAAAGAAGAAAAATAAACTGCAATTGAGAATATCAGCAAGTTGCTTCACAGAAACTGGATTAAAAGTAAATGAAGTGACACATAATACATTTTGCAACGTTATTTTATCGGTCAATTTAATAGTGCCTATGTAGGAATCAGAGGCCTTACTTACGTCAGGAAGTTTAACAGAGAAGGAGATTGTAATCTCCTTATGAAGGTATAAAGAGGGGTCGCAGATCATGTGATCAGTGGCCTTTGTATCAAGGATCCAGATGTTCTTTCTATTGTAAGGGGAAGTGACAGAGCAGAAATCAGTACCATTCATGTTGGCCGCCTTGGATTGAACTTGAATCGGAACAAAAAGAGTTGGACTCTGTTTAACCGTTTGAGGAGAAGGCACTGCGGCAAGGTCTTTAGATTGAAGCAAATTCATGAGTTGTTGGAACTGCCCTTTGGTCAAAGCAACTTTATCATTCTCATTAGCTTCTTGGTTAGACATGGTGGTGTAACTCGAGTGATCAGCCAAAAGGGCTGTGGTCCCGGACTTACCATACAGTTTATGGTTTTGAGGAAAACCGTGAAATTGATAACACTTATCAATAACTTGTCTAGGTTTATGACAATGAGCACATGTGGGAATCTCAGCATTTCCATTTTAAAACATTTGCTGTAACGTGTGTCCTGGAACACGGCAATGAACACAAAATGGTCTATCCTTTTTGGGCATATGATTATTTCTCACGGTGTTTTTAGGGTTATTAATAGTCTGTTTTGTAGCCAGAGCCAACATTTCTGAAGGATGCACAACGGACAACATTTAATATTGTCGTTCTTGCTGTTAGACGATAGAGAAGACCTTGTTGACGGACGGAAGATGGTCCATCAATATAATCTAATCTCGCACATTAATATATGAGTCATTGAGACCCATTAAAAACTGTACAACACAATCCCTCTGATAGCGCTCGATGAGCACTTTGATTTTACTGCAATCGCAATTTGGGAGAGGGTTGTATATAAGGAGTTCATCCCAAATTATTTTTAGTTTACTATAATACACACTTACCGGATCTTGTTCTTGCAAGAGGGCCGCCAAGAATTTCTTGAGTTGGAAAATACATGGTCCATTTTGTTGGGTGAACCGGTCTCGTAATTCCTTCCAGATTTCAGAAGCATCATCAACGAAAATAATACTGGATTTAATGGATGGACTGATATAGTTCTGAATTCAGAAAACCATCATGTCATTGCATCATCCCCATGCTTCAAAGAGAGGGTTGGTGCAATCGACGGGTTTAGAAACAGTACCGTAATAAACTAGAGTTTGTTTTTAGCCCTCAAGGCTCGAAGCATGGTTCTCGACCAAGTAGAATAGTTGTTGACTGTAAGCAAATCGGTGACCAAAGTGACGGTTAGATTATCGCCGGTTTTCAGTCAAAAAGGGTTGGTCGGATCTGAAAGGTTTTGAAATCGTAGGGTTTATGAGTAGTCAAAATCTCGGCTGTTATGGCCGGATGTGTTTTCGGTGTAATGTGACGCCATTTCTCTGATACTATGTAAGAAAATGAAGTAGAACCGAAAGGTGAGGAAAGGAGGAAGAAGACGGTGGGGAAGAAGAAACACAGTCGTGCAGGTTGGGAATACGCGAAGGCTACAGCTTCATTATTGTGTCTGAAGTTTTGTACAGGAATTTTGGGGATGCCGCCCAATATATATATTACAAACGAACAAAAAGAATTATGATAGAAAACTTCACAATTATGTTAAAAAATAATGATTTGTTCTCTAAAAGAGCGAGAACTAAAAATTATGAAATAAAGTGTAAAATTTTTCTAAATTAAATATTGAACAAATGTTATGATTTAATGAGTAATATATTATGATATGTCTTAATATATTATAGTGGTATATCAATATTCAACCTTATATTACCTTGATGTCAAAAAGTGACATTTAGTCTCATTTATAGGGTTAAATGTAGATGGCTTACTTTTCGGTCATGAATAGAAGTTTATGGGATTTGGTTGTGTGAGAGTTTATATAACCTGATTTTTGATTGTCCACTTCTTTGACTGAGAAGGCCTACTGGCTTTGGTCCCTAAAAAATTAAGATTTAAATATATTTTGATAGCTAAGGTTAAGAAAGAATGAGATAAGAAAATATGAAAAAGTATCATGTAAGTTTTCCTACACATGTTCATGTCATTACATTCGACAATAATTTCTATTCCTTCCTATATGTTTAAGTATAAAGTATGCATATTTATTAATATAAATCGTGCGGCTCACTCTCTTACTATTTTATTAACCCTTTAGATGAGTATGAGATGCATGAATATTTGTTAGATTAGTAGGAGTGAAGATTAAGAAGCTTTAGTCTATATTGAATGAATTCTGTTGGATTATATTTTTCGGACAATGTTTAATGTGTTTAATGGTTGTAATTTAGTTTAAATTTAGTTTCACATATTGGTTTGTGATGTATTGGGTTTTTGATCAATGTTTAGAGGATTAAAGTGCTGGATTATCAGGTTTGATATTAGTTTATATATTGTGATAAATTTGGATAGCTTTAGTGTGTGTTGGATTATTGTGTTTGGTGATGAAAACTAATTTCTAGTTCAGCAGGTCGATGATATAATTTTGGTCCGTTTTTATAACGTGATGATGTCAGTTTTAGTGATGTTGGTGATTCTAACTTCGTTTGGTTAAGTTTATAAATGTTATTCCTTCTATAGATTATTATTGTGTGTTATTTTCAGTATTGACATGTATTTTTTCTTAACAATGCTTGATATCGTATATTTTGGATTGGTGTCGGTGCCACTAATGATGTAGCAATTTTATTTGGATCCTGTGTCTAATAATACAGTATGTATTTTTGGATCAGTTGTGATATTAACATGAATTTACGTCTGAATGATCAATTAAATATATTACAAGTTAAATTGGTAAATTAAAAGATAATTGATTATGATTAAGATAAATGATAGGATTTAAGATGGGATCCATCATGGATGAGTATGGCCAAGCATGTACTGACCCAATGTGCAAGAGAATAAGAAGCCCAAATACCCACGGTCCAACAAAAATGTCACAAAAACCTATCAAGCAAACGACACAACATATGGACCAAGGAATGCGACCTAAATAGTCATGCATTTAAGGGTCATAATAGTTTACTTAATAAATTGTTTAAAACGGTAGATACACTGATTTATTGACTGAAAGTTTGGAGGTCTTCCTATTAAATTGAAGCGGTTGTTACACACGCAAGTAATATCCCTCATCACCAGAGAGGTACTATGCTCATATATTGATTCAGGGGTCAACTAACTAAACGACATTTCTCGCTATAAATAATGCCTCTCATCCAAAAATAAAGGGAAAGAACGATAAAAACAAAAGACAAAAATAAAAAAAAAAGTGTGACACTCCACCAACCGAGTGTACAAATTCAGAAGACATTCATCTGAATGAGTGCATAAACTAAAGCCACTTTACCAAATGAGTACACTAAACAGATCAATGCTTTTCAAACAAATACTCATCCCCATCCATTTTATATTTTCGTACTCATTTTTTTATATCATTCTTTTTCAAGTAGAAATATTTTTAACTTAAATATTGAAAGATATATTATATATTGGGGAGTGAATCCCATATACTTCTTACATCTATTTTGTCTTATTATAGTGTGTATGATTCAAATTTTGAGTTACGAAGATTGGACCCATTATTGTTCAAAAATTCAAGCCCAACAAGGCGGCTCATTAATTCGTATAATAATTTGGATCATTGAGACGCATCAAATATTTTATCATAAATATTATAAATTTTAAAATATTATATATTTTCGGATATATTTTATGTGAATATATATTTTAAAATAAATGTAGACAAATTTAAAAATATTTATAAATCAGATTGATTTGACTTTTGAACGACCGTGATTAAAATTTTTTATCCGAGTGATTGAACCTTATCTAACCCAATCCAACTTATCGGTCATAAACTTTCTTGGCCCATGACCAATCTAAATTCTATTTAATTAGGTTTAGTCCAAAGTTTAATGTTTTTAAAAATGCAACATATAATATGATGTAAATAAAAACAAATAATTTTGTTGTTTATATAAATACAAGATATTTTATATTCTTATGCAATATTATACATAAATATAAAAATTTTAAATTTACGTAATATTTAAAATAAATGGTGAAATGGGTGACTAATCTATTTATAAAATATAATAATAAATAACTAATATTCTTCGTAGTGTAAAAATTTCACTCTATGACAATTTTAAGAGAGACCAACATTCAATATTATTTTAAGACAAATATAAATCATATAATTAATAATAGTCAAAGATAATCCGGATAGGTTTAGAGGTAAACAAAACTTAGATTATGGCAGTAAAAATTTTAAAATTGTTTATAATTTTGAATAATATTGTGATTAATCTATCACATTTTCGGTACAAGTTGGTATTAATTATTAACAAATAAATCTCAATAATAATAATAAATAATTAAAATCTAGATAATCTAAAATTTGATTAGATATACCAAATCAAAAGATCAAAATGTAAAATAATAATAAATTATAGCAGATATAGGATTTAATCAAACTATTTCCAATTGGCCTCCGCATAAAATATATAACAGCCTTCTCAACGCCCAAAACCTGTAAGAAAAAGCATCATTAAATCCCAACCAATACGATATAAAATCCATACAAATTTTAAAAATATAGTAATATCAAATATATATACAAACTGTAATAAATATAATATACAACAATCTTAACTTTCAGTTCTAAGTACGAAATACATAACCCATCAATACAAGAAGTTAGAAATCACTAGTAAAATGTGAGCATAAAATTCAACTAATATTTATATATAATAACAAATATATGTTTATAAAGTAAAAAAGAAGAATAAAAAATAATAAAACATATATAAAATTATATATATTAAATATTCAAATATGTCAAATACGAATATCAAATAATTTAAATTGTACAAAATTGTTCAAAGTTCAAATAATATATTTTCCAAAAGCTCAAATATTCAAAGTTAAATTATTTTGAATATAGTATCAAAACCTATAATTTTTAATACTAAATATTTTAAAAGTTTCAAATATAATGCAGGTAAAAATCTTAAAAATTTAAATAATACTAAAATTTAAGAATCAATGATTAAAAGACCAACTTTGAGAGAGGATTACACATATTTTTGATAATTTTAGACTAAAATATTACTATTTAAATATATAGGTAAACTATTTATAAATTATTTTTTATAAACGGGGTAAAATGTCAATTTTTTTTTTACTATTTTTGGATGATAAGTATATTTTTTAAGTGTATGATATAGTAGGATATTTAAATATATATTTTTTTGTTCAATTTTTTACGATTATTCTCAATAAAATAACAAGTAATGGAATATATCTAAATTTTTTCCCTCTCTCAGGGGAAAAATATAAATATTTAAACCTTTTTACTACACGAAAAAGTCATATATTAAATTATATATCAAAATAGAGTCCTTACTTAATATATACATGAAATATCACATATAAAACTAAATGCACAAGTTTCATAATTTTTCTCTTGAATATTTTTATATACGAATATAATATTTTAAAATATTTATTTATCTAATGAAAAACAAACCAAAATTTTAAACTTTTAGTAAAATCTAATAAAATTTTAAAATATTTAGTAAAAATTATATGTATATAATAATATTTAAAATAGGAATAAAAATGTGGCATATATGTAAAGTAAAATAAGAAATATAAATAATATTGAAAATTTTTAAAAAATAGAGTAAAAAATAAGTTTAAAATAATTATTTTAAATCTTTCATCTAACAAACTTGATTTCAAAAAATTTTAAAAACTCATTCTTTGTCTTTCTTCTTCTTTTTATTCTCCCTCTTCATTCTCTTTCTCTCTATTCTCACTCATTTTTTCTGCAATATGACTAAAATAGTACACATGAGCCTTTAAAATATCTAAATCGATTCACGAATACCAAATAAACATGCATCAAGGCCACTTAAAACTTTAGGTGTGCATCAATACATCAGGCACACACATACTTTGCAAGTTTTGGATATAAGTGCCAATATAGGCATGCCTTAGGCATCACAATACTATTCAAAATGCGAATAAATTTTCTTTATTCGTCCATCAGGCACACATCTACTGTTTTAACCACACATGAGCGTGGACAGACAGTCTTCAGGCACTAAAATTGTAATATCTTGAATATTTTTGAGTTTATAATATTATAAAAATAAATTATTTAATTAATTTTGATAATTATTTGATTATTTGAGTAATTATTTTAGATATTAAATCTTGTGATTAGGTTTAGATATTCAAGCTATTAATTTGAATTAATAATTTGAGTTTGAGTATTTTGACTCTTAAATTTAGTTAGAATAATTAATGTACTTAATTGAATTAATTTAATTATAGGTTTAATTAATAAAGTAAACTATTATATATTTAAATTATATGAATATTAGTATATTAAAAATTTTTAAAAGATAATTATGAAATTAAATTTGAGAGGTCAAAATATCAAAAATTAATATTAAAAATTTTAAGTGTTATTATAATTAGATAAATAATTAATTGATATTTTAATTAATATATATATATAAAATAATAATAATAATTTCAAACGAAGGAAAGAAAAATAGAAAGAAGGAAAGAAAAAAGGAAAAGAAAGAAAAGAAAAGAAGAAAAGAGAGGAATGGAAAGAGAAGAAAAAGGAAGGAGAGCAAAGAAGGAAGAAGGAAAGAGGGAGAAGGAAAATGCGCATATGGTAGCAGCGAAGGAGGAAGGTTTCGGAGGAAACCCTAATCGGCCTTCTCACTATTTACAGCGGCATTAGGGTTAGAGAAAGGGGAAGGAGGAGTTGCCGTCTAAGTTATGGTGGCCGTCGCTGCTTTGGGCCCGGAGATGTGCCCTCAACGTTCGTCGTTAGTGGCCGTTGCCGCTGGGTTGCCATCGTCAACCTGCGCCATTGCCGCCACCAGCCCTGGCCACCGTTAAACCCTCATCGCCTCTGTTCAATCAGGCAAGTAATCCTCCATTTTGCAAATACAGTTTCTCTATCACAAAATTAATTCTTCTTTTATTCTTGTTGATGCAAATACTCTGATTTTTATACCCTGATTTGGTGGGAAACTATTGAAAGTCGAGGGTTACAATTGTAGAAAAATCTAATCCAGAGCTCCGGCTCTATGAGGAATTGACCGGTAATCTGGGATTTATGATGAATTAGGGTTGTGTCATTTGTGCAATGGAGTTATGTAGTATCCTTCTTGCATGTGGTATACACTGATTTATGGGAGTCGACGTAACCGTGGGAAAACAGAGATGCTCTGTTTTCCATATTCCAACTAGGTTAAATGACCCAGGGTGAAAGGAAAACTTAGCCCAATTGTTTTGCAGGTAAATTATTTCCTCCTCATTCTTAGATGTTGATTATATTCCTTTGTGTAGTAATTTTGTACCTACCGGCCCCAATTTTGTGGTAAAGTGAGAAATTTGGGGGAAAACAGGGGCTCGGTTGTAGGTGCTGATATTGGACTATCGGCACTATGCATGTACGTGTGCATGTGTATTTGATATGTGGATGTATATGTGCACATTTATGTATGTATTTATACATGTGGCTTGTGGGCTACTGCGTGTTGCCGTGAGTATAAGGGTGCAGTGTGCTATTGGATGTGTGTATAGTGCTTTGTGTGTGCGTGCGTCGTGTGTGGGAATAAGCATGAGCAGCGTGGGCTGCTGTGTGTTGTGAGTATGCGTGCTGTGTGTGTGTAGACTGCAGTGTGTGTGTGCTTGTGGACAGTGGTGTGCAAATGGGTAGTGTTGTGCATGGGCTTGGTGGCGGTGGGTGTGCTATTGGGCCGTGTGGCCATGGCAGGCGCTCGAGTGTGCGCCTGTGTGTGCGTGAGGGAAGCAGAGTGAACTGCTGTGTGTGTGGGTGCACAGAATGGAGTGTTAGAGGTGTATACGTATACGTGTGCAAATAAATGAATAAATAAACATATATATCTAAATAAATATATATATGTATATGAGTTGGTATATATATATACATACACACACATATATGTGGAAGTACATGTAAATATTTATGTATGTATACATGTTGCTGTGTGCATTGTGCGTAGTGAGTGTGGGGTAGTGTGTGTGCGTGTGGTGTGTGTGCGTGTTCATATAAATATAAAGATATTTATATACGTAGCTAGAATATGTATATATATATACATAAATTATTTATGTGTTGGCTGTATATGTTTATATTATGTGCATGGGTGAGAAAAATAATAGTCTATTAACTAATTATTCCTGTATATCATTGATAAATTCCGATAAATTATTCTTTGCGTTAACTTTGGTAGTGTGGGTATATTTATTGTCACTCTGTGGCTAAATTGAGGATGTCGTATGAAAACACTAAGGTATCGAGTCGAATGGGAGTCTACAGAATCTTAGTGTGGTTTACACCTTTCTGATACTGATTCCATCATGGATAAGTAAAGGAGAGTGTACGAAGACTTTACGATAACCGGGCATATGAGAGTCCGTAGGACCGTAGAATAGTCTATACTTTTCCAATGTTGATTCCATTTTGGAGGTTGAGGTCGTTGATTTTGCGGAGGGATATTTATAATCTAATGACCGTCGTAGATAATGATATTTGAGATATCATTGGTGAGGGGTATCAGAGATGGTATGACCATGCTTTGGGTACAGCCCCCAGGAGGACTGTAGGGGTAGTGGGGATACCATGGATATCAGGTAACCTCGTGGTACTCACCCAACTGTCGGGGGCGTAAATACGCGGCCTTTAGTTCATTATGGTAGAATAAGATCCAAGGAGATTCTTATTATCTCGTACAATCGTGACTTCAAATTGAGTTGATAATTAAATTCTTATTATCTTGTAAAGTAACTAGAGAGTGATGCTTATAACTTGGTAACCATCGTAGATGATGATATCTGAGATATCATTGGCAAGGGGCATCGGATGTGGTATTGACATGCTATGGGTACAACCTCTGGAAGGATTGTAGGGGTAGTTAGATATCACAGAAACCTCATTGTATTACCTAGCCATTAGGGACGTAAATATGCGGCCTTTCGTTCACTATGGTAGAATAAGGTCCATGTAGACTTCTGTCATTCATACTATTGTGACATCGTATTGAGTAGATGATCGGATTCGATGGAATTCATGTTACTTCCTTGATATTTAGCCGTTCACGTGGCCTTCGGGTCGTGGACACGCCATATTATTGAGTCTCGGATATTAGTTGATATATTACTTGTTATTATTAATATTATTCATTGTGTTATTGTCTGGGATGATTAATTATACTCTTCTATTGTTGATTATATTTATTTGTTGGACATTCGGCTCACTCTTGTATTTTATTGGCTTAAAAATAGACAGGCTGATAGTAGAATAAAAGAGATCGCGTGTTATTGTGTAAACTCCAAATAGAGGTAATCTTAGAGATCGAGACTCTCAGAATAGAGATTTAAGGTTTTTGTTGGTTCTGTTACTATTTGACGTTTATTAGATTTTTATTATGATGACTGATATTTGGACATCGAGGTTATTGAAATTATTTATTATTACTATTATGGATAATGAATTAATGATACATTTATGAGGTTCATTAATGATGTTTTTAATGACGTTGAGTTCATTGATGATGTATAATTGATGACATCGGATGATTCCAGATTTTTACCGTGACGGTCCAGGTCGAGTTCGGGGATCCGAGCTCGAGTCGTCACAGAAACCAATCTTAAATAATCTGATTTTTTTTCTTAAATTTTCATTAAAGGATTATTTTTTAATTAACCCAATACACATATATATATTAATGACGTTATTGATGGGTCCGATAACTTTATGGGCTAATTTAGAATCCAATTCGTTAATAAATACACCTAGAAAGTAGAAGTCCAATAAGATTTCATAAAACCTAAAGCTTAGAAGGTGCCATGATAGGCCTAATTAACAGCCCGTGTAACTCTACTTAGTCGTACCAGCCTAATGGACAAGCTCATACATTGTGCGTGGTTTCCAACAGCCATGGAAGAAGTATTAATAGATGGTTACCGTAAGTCTATCGCAGCCCCCCACGAATACAGGTGGCACTTGCTATAATCGCTCGAGATAGTTTAGTAAATATTTTTAGAATATCCTGTCCAAGATTGCACGCCCCCCCGATGGCGGTGATGACTCAATGAATCATCCCCAAGAAGGCAACCATTGTGCGATGATTTCCGTGATCGTCTAAATAAAGAAATATCCCCAGGCAATAGGGGTTGCCATACTCGTCTTGTATGCAATCGTTGAGGTAACTCCACGAATCTGCCAGAGTAACTGATAACTAACCTTGGTGCCCAAGTAAGGCCGAATCAGCTCTAACATTATAAATTCCCCCTTTGTCCTTATGGGTAGAAAAGGAATCCCCTGTGGGGGAATCGCTCGCGTGGCTGAAGTAGAGAGAAAAAAAAGAAGATGGAGAGAAAAGGAGCATACTGAGAGGAGACTTAAAAGACATGTCCATTCTCTTCTCGTCTCCCGCAAGGCCTCATTCTCTCACTCCGGCCAATGGTTGTGCAGGCCTCCCGCTGGCTCCAAATCTTCGTACTGTTAGATTGGTGAAGGTGACTCATAAAGCGTGGCGCAGAGCGTCCCTTTGTCTATAACCAGAACAGAGATCGACGAGTGTCCTTCTCCTCATTATCAATGCTCAAGAATCTTTTCCTCATCTAGTTAAACCACCCACCCACAAATGCATCTATCAACAAGTGTAGAATTCTCTCCTTCTAGTAAGCCGTCCCCTAGTTGACCACACTTGGCAACAGAGTTCAACCATCAATCTCTCTAAGCCCCCCTGGCCGGGCACATTTGAAACCTAATCATTCATTTCTAAGCCGCCCCTTAGTTGGGCGCACTCATCGGAATCTAATTTTCTATCTCTAAATCACCCCTCGGTTGAGCGCACTCCTCGTAACCCAATCATTCATTTCTAAGCCACCCATTGATCAGACGCATTCCTTGAAACTCAATCCTCCATCTTTAAGTTGCTCCTAGTTGGGCGCACTCATTGAAATTCAATCCTTCATTTCTAAACCGCCTCTCAGCCGAGCACGCTCATTAGAGTTTAATCCTCCATCTAAGCCGCATCTCAATCGGACGTACCTATTAGAAGATAGTCCTCCATCTTTAAGTTGTCCTTTAGTCGAGCATACTTTTCGGAACTCTATCCTCAATCTCCCTAAGCTACTTTCCTGACGAGCGCATCCAAATACTCAATTCCCCATTACACGCATCTACACATCATTTATTTACTTTTTATATCTTTCTGTCTATCTGAGAAAAATTTCTAATTTGTATGTTGGAGGATATATTGAGGGACGAGTTTTTACCATCCTCTAGCATCTTATTTGTTAGTTATGGTGTGTAGGATCCAAATTCGAAATAATGAGAATTAAATTCGTTTCAACTTGACTTTTTTATGAAGAACAAGTTGCTCATTAACTTGTTCAATAATCCGAATTTAGGAATACATTAGTTATAAATCATAAATTAAAAAATATCCTACGTTACGTAATCATTTTAAGCTAATTAGCAAAATTTCATCGAAAAAATATTATCTATTAGGTATTTGTACAAGTGATAGGTTGAAAGAGTTGTGTAATGTAGATTTTTTTAATCATTATGAAAATATTTTTAATAATATAATATTTTATTTATATATTAGTATCAATAAATATATAAAAAATTAATAAATATATATATATTATGTCAGTAAAATATTTTAGAATTGATTGACATATTTAAAATATTTGTCATGTAAAAAAGCAATAAAAACATATGACAAAGGGGTCACGCGTTGCTTTCAAACTGACCATCTGAGCCATCTAACCGTAACCCCTTGACACCAAACCATTAAATATTCATTATTTCTGTTTTGTAAGACAATTGTACCAACCAAATCAATCTCATACATCTGTGACCCATCACCATCATTTCCCAAATATCCAACGCCAGCTTCCACACAACTAAGACCTCATATTTTAGTCATAAAATGACATTTTTGGCGGTTAAATAAGGCAAAATTTGAAAGAAATTTCTTTTTCATAAAGACAATTGATAAAAAAAAATACATATAAATATAAATACAAATATATGTATATATATATATATATTGTGTATCATTTAAAAGTATAAAACGTAAATATTTTTAATTAAAATATATGTATTTGTTTTATATAGTAATTAACTGCTAAGATTTTTAATTAGATAACAGTTATAATTAAAAAGATAATCATTTTATATCATTTTTATCATATTGCTCTTTCTAGCGCTATGGATTGATGGGTGCATACCCATTTTAGGGTGTTGTTTGCTCCAAGGCAAGCTATTCCATGTCCTTTGATGCCAATATCGGGTTGTCAATCAATCATTTATTAATGGTAATAAAATATAGAGAATGATTCAATATTATGCATAAAATACACAATTTGAACAATTAAATATACTCTATTTGGATCAAATCATTGCCAATAATTATCTTAAAAACATACTTGATTCTGATTATAATCACGGATGAAAATTATGTCTCTCAATTTGTGAAGATATAAGAGAATCTTATGAGTTTATACTACTCTCAAATTATCCTTGGCTTTAAGCAATGATAAGGAGTTTATTCATGTGAGACGATTGTATGTCTTTTAATTAAGTAATCTCAAATGCTTTTCTAATCAAACTGCTTAGTGAAAGAAACTATCAACTCAAATTAAGTAACTTCTTATTAGGTAGACAGAAACCATTTATTAATCTATATTAAGTAATCTTTTATTAAATAAAGAAAAATTACTCACTAATTTTAGAGAAAACTGCCTATCATATCAATGTTAGAACCATCTATGAAAATAGATCGAGTCGATTAATTATGAACATTTATCTAAATACACGTTTTAACACTAATTTTACATATAATTTTTTCTTTAATCTCTCTAATCTTTATCATTTAATCTTTGAGGCTCTAATGATTTGAGTTTGATTAGTTCATCTATAATAATGATATTTTATAAACTTGTTGCATTATATAGTAGGTGAAACATCAAATATACATTGCTTTTATGCTTGTATAATTAAGTAGTTATTTACAACTTCATATCTTTTGTTGGGCCTCTCTACCTACTGGCTTATTGGTTGATTTGAGTGGGCCCAGTTAAGAAACCAATAATTACAAAAGGGTTAACATGAACATTAATATTAAAATAGAGAAGTTATATCTCCTATAAAAAGATAGAAAATTTCATCTCTTAATTTTAATGATAAATTAAAAATATTAAAAATAGTAATTTATTTTATTTTTAAAAATAAAAAAAATTAAAAACTTAATTTAAAATGATTAAATTATATCCATTAATTTGTAAATAAATGCACTTTATATCCATGATAGGTGCACCATACGGATCTCATTGGACAGCTGTGGTAACTCCCCTAGGACGGTTCCTTTTTCATGTAGACTCGTACTGTGTCTGCCCATCTTCTTCCTGGGACCTCTGTTATTTTTGGCGACCTTTTCCTTTCCTCTGTCTGTCCTTTACCTTTCTCGGCCTCCATCGCTTTCCTTCTCAAAGTAAATATCTTGGTAAACATCGTAAATTCTAGTGACTGAGAAGAGGTATGGACATGCTACTTCACAATTTTATTATTTATTTTCAATTTTTGTTGCTATCTTATTATATTGCATACTTGATCAGCCACTTTGAAAATTCACCCATTCCCATGATTACATTCAAATCCTTGATATCATGTATTTGATAATTTGAGTTTTTAATCCTAAATAAAAGCAAGTTGGTCGCCACGCGATATATCAACGATTGGTGCGGATTTCAATTGTTTGCACTGTTGGATTGTGCCTAATAATTTAACATTGTCATTGTTATCTTGTGCGGACAGGTTATTGATTTTACGTTCAGTAAAGTGCATTATTTGACCGATTATCAAATTCTGCTGAGGACGTTGGTTCATTTGTATGAGGAGATTTAGAAGATATTGGGAAAAAATTGATTTTTTTGGTTGATGGGTCTAATTAGACTATAGCGGATTTTCTTAATTTCATGAATTCTGGAGGAGTTTGACGAATTTGGATAGTGGGTATTAATGTTGAATGGTTTTGTGTTTTTGCAAAGGGATTCAGTGGGATGTTGCGGGAAGTGATATATGGGAGATAAACGATGAGCATCACTTGATTGGAATGGAAATAAAAGAAGATAGTGATGGACAAGAAGACCGGCCAGCTTCCCCTTCATGGTCTTTACAACAAAATTCTGAAGAAGCAGTTAAAATGGCTAATGAGGCTCTTCAAAATGTCTACATGGGAAGTGGAAATACGTCACCAGTGTTGATGGGCCATAGACGTAGTCATAGTGAAATTGTGAGCCGCTCACATAATCGTAATAGTAGTTTTCAGAGCATTAAATTGCAGATTCAGAGGGCTTGGCGGTGGGGTGGGAACTCAGAAAATGATAATCGGCCATTTAATTTCAATCCCGAGGTCTTGGCAAATCAAAAACGTCAGTGGTATCAGCTTCAGTCTCAGACTCCAGTATGCTCACTACCTTCTGATGATTTTTTGAAACTATTACTTGTTTGATTGATTTTGTTAATTAAGAACTGTTTAAAATGTTTCTTTCGTGAGAGATTTGTTTAATTGCCGCTCATTTGAATTTAAGTTGTCTACTTGATGTATGTACAAATATGTGTGGCTGCTTCCTGCTTCAGTTCATGCTTATGCATTTTTTTGAACCGCTGTGTTATTCTTTATGACCAGGGTCTAAACATTCTTCAACGATATGAGTCATGTTATGTAAATAACTAATGTGGGTAGGATGCGACAAATGAGCAAAGCTGGATTTTTAATTTGGAGTTGGGACTCCTTACATAGTATTTTAGGATCACATGATACAAAGGTGGATTGTGCAGCTAATTTATCTACCAAGAGCTAGTTCAATTTACTAATTTATATATTGCAGAGATCATTCTTTCTTCTTTGCAGGTCTTTATCTTCCTCCCCAAAATAGATCGTCCTAGATTATAAAAATTGTATAAATAAAAACTAATTTCTATTGTTTATATCTACTGAGCAGAGCTGTAGGTTTAGGCCTTGCTATTTTAAGTGAAAAAGGAAATAAAGAATTTCTGCTGCTATAGGCTAATGCTTAAAGCATGGTAGCTAAGAGACTACTTCCGTTTAAGGAGATGAGGTAGGATTTCATTTCAACGAATGTAGGATTTTTCTATATATGTTGAGAAGTTCCAAGAAAGTGGGAGCATGATCAATGATTAGATGGTGATACGAGTATGTTTCCATAAATTGGATGCACAAATTTTGAAATGAAATTGACTTTTACTGAACAATCTCAATGTTGTGTCAGAAAGGAGGTTCACGTGTGGAGGTGATTTAGAAGGATTAGCTATTGACTGATGCTGTAGTAGATTATGTGTTGAATGGTTCACCTGTCTTCAAGATTATGGAAAGATATGCTAGAGACGATGGGTAAAAGCGGGGCTTACCAATCTTCATGAACTGGATAATGGACTTATTCCTTTCCCTTTCACATCTGAATCCTTGAATGGATTCAAAGAATTTATGACTTGGGCTTTTTCCAGATATACCCTGTGACTTTGAAACCTTTTTAGATGGAATCCTTGACATTGGTCCTTCCTTGGGTTAAATTTCCATGGTTATTGCAGTTTTTGGAAATGGAAAAATGCTAAGAAAAATGTGGTTAGTTTGTAGGAATATCAATGTAAATGGATCAAATTGCTGCCATAACCCACAAGAGAAAGACTAGGTTTTTCTTGAGTGCTAATTGTAATTGATGTTAAACCAAAATTTCCTTATTGTGTCTATCAAAGAGGACTTGTGGGAAGAAGAAGAAACATCTGGTTGAATATGAATGGAAGCCAATAATTTTTTAGTTTGAGAAAGTTCTGATATGTAGTGGATATATCCCAGTGCCCCAAAACCCAAAATGGTAAAGGATGGAGGAGATAAAGGGACTTGAAAGGAAGCTATGGATTTTAAGGATTTCGTTAATAAAGGAATGGAGGGATCAACTAGCCATGGGAACTCCATACATAAGGTTTTGGAATCAGCAAAGGAAAGGAAAAGGAAAGTTGGTTGGAAATAAACAATGAATGAGTTGGGAAAGAGATTGTGAAAAAAAAAAAAAAAAAAGAAATCTATAGATCGATGAAGAAAGGGAAACAAATGAGCTAAGTTCTCTAGTGGAAAGAAGCGTAAAGGGTTATAAATGAGGAGATAATCTACCAAGCCTGTGAGGAAAAAATGGCAAGGTAGTGATGAGAAAATGAATTTACTCACTTTTATGTCAATTTCGTTGCAAATGTGATGCTTTATTGTTTGTTAAGGTGCTTCTAGTGTTTTTTATTATATTCAATTGCTGAAAATGCTTATATTAATTTCCGTTTTGAAGAGTTTAATCAACTCAGTGGTACCTTGATCTTAGCTTGAAAAATTTTCTATTCCTTTTGGCCCATTAATATAATGTAGCTGCAAAGGCACCTTCACAGCTAAGGATCAAAGCTTTTTCTTTGGAATCTTATTGGTTCACAACAGCTTTTTCATCCCAGGCTTGAGGTTTCCTATTATGACCCAACCACAACACATTATGACTCTTAATCTGTAAAGAGAAAAAGTGACAAAACAACTGTTCATGGCTTTCCTCTTCTCTTGTGTACAACACAAATTGGTTCAAATCACATAACAATCTCAATTTAATATGGGGGCATGCCTGCATATATTCGACCCTTTCCAGAGCCCACAATGGGAAGTTGCACTTTGAGCCACTTTTTGCAGATTGGTTATGGGGAATTAATTGAATTTGCAGCAAATCTGCCTTGCTCATCCAATCTTTGATTAGCAACCAAACAAGTAATGACTGTCAAGGCACATTTAGCTTGCAAAATTCTATTTATAGCAGTCTCTAATCCTAACTCCACCTTCTTTACCAAAAATCTTTTGCTAGCCATGCTACCTACACCACAAAAAAATTGCAGCAAACAGAATTGACTGAATCCTACCTGCATGGATCCATGCATGGCACTGGATAAGGTGCCTCTAGATTTGCATATGAAACACATATGATAGGTATCTTGTCTCTTGGCTTTGAATTGGAGCCAAAATCTTGTCAAGCAGGAGCTTGTATTGGCTAAGATGCCCTATGGATGCAACATGGAGCATTCCCAAATATTTTGATAGTAATGAACCTTTGACCTAACCAAAGGCAGCCAGTGGTGTCCATTTCATGTCTTCACATTGTAATTATCGGCCGATGTATACTGGAAATCAGATCATCTTCATTCAAGGAAGCCATCTACTGGCTTCTAGCTGACTTCAAAGCTCAAAAAGATTATGATTTGCAGCTGAACTTGACACTACGCCTTGTTCTTCCTAGGAGCAGTATTTTTTAGTTTTGATTGTAGTCTACCCATTTCCTTCCATTGTCTCATTGTGTTGCTAGTCTTGATAGTCTTTCCCAACCCCTTGGACTTTCTCTCTAAGTAATAGTTATTCATTGCATTGTAGGCTTAGAATTAATGGTGTAATTCCCTGTCATATCCCCAAATTTTGAACACACACCACAGCAAAGGAGTTTCTCTGGTAAATGATTCTATGTAGACTGTATAATGGTTAAAGCCTCCTGAAGATGCTGCACTTCAGTGGGCAACTGTGCATCAATCCTCACTTCCACCAACAAGCATATGACGGACGATGTTTCTATGCTGCCATTATTCTGTAGTACCATGACATCTGACCAAATTGCCAATCTTGCTTAAACTTTGTCAGTCCATGGCTACTAATTGACTAGATAACTGAACCCTTCTTGCTGTGGTAGCCCCAATATCCTTATTCAACTCCAGATCCTCTATCTATGTTGTTCCGATGTGGGAAGACTTGAGCTCAAACTATGAAAATAATCTCCATGTGTTATAGGGATAACGTTGCATACATTGGATTTCCCTTAAAGCCTATGATGAGGGAAGCCTCACGACCTGCGCTGCCTCTTCATGTCCAAAACTCAAAGGGGATATCTTCACCACCCAACACAAACCACAGAGTCATTTCCCTGTAGCTTTCCCAGCTTCATCTCATTCCGCAGATCAAACTTAACAGTTTATAGCCATTATCAAAACAAGTATTGTCAAAATTGAGTTGCATGCTATGTCTCAATGTTATTTTCAGAGATTAAACACCTCCCCATTTGATCCCAAACCGTGTTCTCAGTCTTTTGTTCTTTTATTACCAAAATTTTTGTCTTCCTTGATCATTCATCCCAATATTTTGCAAAAACAAGGATTCTCAAAATTGAGTTGTATGTCATTACCCATTAGGTGATTTACACTGATCTCCATACCTGGTCTTGAATTCTATTCAGACTCTTCTGCCCAACATTTCATAGATTTATGAACCACTGTAAAGACCGGTCTACAATTTGGAGTATTGTCTTCCACATAATCTTCACCCCTGAGAATGCAAACAATCTTAGGGAGATGTCATGTCGTGATGTTTAGATTTATTTCATATGAACCAATCATTTGATTGAGTGTTCAAACAAAACAAATTACTTCCATTAGCATTGTCGTCATTCTTCATTTTTGCTTCCGTAGTTTTCCCTGCCCCATTAGTTTTGGATTGTTACCTTTTGAACAGCTCAAAATCTTTGCAGGCCTTTGCACTAGGCATTATGCAATCTCAGTTTCTCAATTACGGATGAAGTTGTGCAGGTTAGCCAAAAAAAGCATTTGTGTAGTGAGTTCAGGCAAGCTGTTGAATCCTTGTACTTAAGGTTAAACAACATGGTTATGCAATAGATATGAAGACTTTTTTTGGTTATGTTTGCTAATCATTTTAGCTATGATACACTACTAATATGCTTTCGGTCATGTTAGTATCTGTTTTCTTATTTCCTCATTGAGGGTTTTCTTGGTAATATTAAAATCTTCTTACCCAAAAAAAAAAAAAAAATCTTTGCTTTTACTGTGAGTTTGGGTTGCATGATATAAAATTTAAGCAGCTTAATTTAGGGAGGATTTGTGGTGGACTTGAGTCTTCCTTTGCTTGCTTAGAATGTGACATCTGAAAAGAAGGCCCTGATAATTGACTACTTGGTGCATAAGGAAGGGTGATGAGTTGGAACCCTTAGTTCTTTTACTTGCATTTAACTTCTGAGAATTAATAGCTTGTGCCATGTTTTTTCCTCTTGGTTATTTCTAGAATTGTAGCTATTGACATGCAAGACATGCCCAGTTTATAAATTGTACGATACTCTGACACATTCTCGTATATAAAACTTAAAATGGCCATTAATGGTTGGATATGATCATAAAAGTCTGCATCAATTAATGGATTGTTTGCTCTGGTTTGCATACCATGAAAACAACCTTTTTGTAGTATTGGGGCATTGATGCATACACCTAACCCTCCTAGACTTTGCAATTCAGGAAAGTCTCGACCAATATGTAGCTGCCGTTAAAAGTCTATAAATAATGGCATTCTCAATTAAGATAATAGGATTCAAGCTTGAAAAAATGTATGTGTTCTTGTGTATCAGGCTTCCTTTTTGGTGGCATCGTTGTAAAATAAAAAGGTTGCTATGAAATACAGATTATTATCAATTTCTTGTTCTTTATGCAATCTGCAACCAGCCGGATACGGTTGCTGTCATGGCTCTCCAATACCTTATTGCTACACCAACACTCCTTTGAATGCTGAGGAACTTGGCGATAACTCATGAGATTTCTTGTTGACTCTAAACATAAGATAGAGAGGGTATTATGTTTTCCCCATATATTAGACGAGATCAGCTCCTTTGTTTGTCATATGCATCACCAGCTTAGATATAAGTAATCTACCATTCTAGAAGAGGGATCTGATTGTGATTTGCGGAACAAGGACACATAGAGTAAGATTTAAAGACTTGGATAGATTTAAAAAAGGATTGGACAGCCTCCAATCTTTGGAGAATGCAGTGTGTTTGAGCGGCATGTTTCTCCCCTCTTTTTTTGGGTCACATGCACCATACTAATTTGGCAGATTGTTTTTTTTTTTTTTTTTTTGGAGTGTTTGGGTGAGTGGGAGATTGGGAAACAAAAAGTTTATCAAAGAGAATGACAAGATGCCCCCCAATTGAGAAATACATGCTTAGAAAAAGAAAAAGAAAAAAAATGTTGAAATAAGTTGGAAGTCAACATTAAAACGGTTTCCAAATTGTTCTGATTGCTAGATACTTGAATGCTTCATGTATGTGAAAGATAATGCATAGGTTCCACATGTATTTAGTTTGTGGTGAACTGATGATTGTACTCAGTAGTTACTCCTAATTTTACTGTTCCCAAACTGAACTTGTCATTGGATATGTCTTGTTCCTTTCAATTTATAATTTTAAACTTGTACTCTGCTATTCACAGCCCTTCATCAATTGCCCCCTATTGCTATTATGTCTACCATTATTCTTCTCATCTAACTAGATTTTATATGTTTCTTACTATGATGAAGTAATTATTATGTCTATGATAATTCAGGACCGTACAAAGTATAATGACCCCACTTCGCTTTTTGAACACTTCGTTGTTACGGGTCTTCATCCAGATGCAAATATAGAAGCTGTCAAAGATGACTTCTCCAGGAAAAAGAAGTGGGAGATTGAAATGGCAAGATCAGATAGAAGAGAATGTAAATCACCACAGTATCATATGCCTTCATCTCCATCATTGGAACCTAAGGTATTTTTTGTGAACTATTAAACTTTTTGGCCAAGTGTGAGCTTTGGTTGATTGTTAAGATTGACTTTTGTGGCCTATGGGTTAAAACAATGGAATAGCCTCTTTGCAATATTGGTGTAAGGTGTATATATCCTCCCCACAGCTCATAATTTGAGAAGCCTTGTGCATTGGGCCACACTTCTCTCGTGTTACCCTACGGTTTATCAACCTCACCTTTCTCTTTGTTCTTAGTAATAATCCTAGCTGCTAATTATAAGCTAGGGGCATTATTTTTATTTTTTTATTTTTTCCCTGGGTAAGCTGCAGTAGAGCTAGAGTCTGATCAGCCAAATAGCGAGTAATCTGCTTCCAACGGATGGCTTTTTGGTGTTTATGAGCTTCTCTCTAATGGAATGTTGGCTTGCTTGTCAGCATATAGGTTGCCCTTTCTGAGAACATTGGTGAACATGCGCTTTCATGCTTTATGAGATGGCAATCTAAAAGCTTTAGTGACTACTAATTGCTGGACACTTGTTTGCTTGTTTATCTTGATGGGAACTTCTGAACTAGATTAATTTACAGTATCTCAAATGCATCTTTCCATGCAGATTCAAGCCCATTTGTTGCACACAATTCAGCAATTTAGCATTGTGTTTTACCTTGATTCCCAAATTAACCAAATGCTGGCCCTCTTCGGGATATTTTAAAAGACCTCCAACTGCTGCTGTCTGGACATTTTTGCACACCCGTTTTACAACCTTATTTCAGTCCCTGATCCAATATGGCAAGCCAACTTTGCAATTGCTTTCTTCATGGACTATATAGTCCACGGATTAGATTTATGCAATTATTAAATTTGGGCTTTTGGTTCTCATAAATGCCTTAATTTCTATTTTCCATGAGACCTGACAAACTTCTACAGTTATTCGTCTCGAACTGTCAAATTGTCCCTCAGTCAGTTGGGTGAAGATGCCTCCCTGCTATGTTGATCAACTTAATGCTTTACAGCTTATATTTTTAGCATGAACAAAGAATAAGTGGTGTTCCTGTCATTTTGTCACACTACTACCACCTCTTTCTGACAGTGCTAATTTTAACTCTTAATGCTTTACAGCTCATATTTTTAGCATGAACAAAGAATAAGTGGTGTTCCTGTCATTTTCTCACACTACTACCACCTCTTTTTCAGCATTTTTATTCCATCTCTTATCAACTATTTACCTCGATGAATTAATTTTTTCTTATAAGTAAATTACAAATGGTTTCTGTTTTGGTAATTTCCATTCTTTTCAATTGTTCAAGATATACATAAATCTGGAATTTCTGAAGAAGTCATAACCTATAGAAAACTGACGGCAGTGTAAGTTTTTGAATGCATTTGGGCTATTAGACTTTCAGCACAACTAAAATGGCTCTTGTTTTCTTTGAGCACTTATTCCAACAATTTTAAACTTTAATATTAGATATTAGACAAGCCAGCCTTCTAGCGTAACTGTAAACATGAACCAATGAAACTGTACTTGTTTTCCCTCTGCTGCATGTAAGGGAATTATCAGATCTGTTTCATTTCCCATAATTCATTTTGTGCATTTTTTTTTTTCTCCAGGAAGACATAAACAGAAGCCTGCTTTAAACAGAAATTTCGGGCTTCCCAGATTCATTTGAAATCATTGGTGTTGAGTGATCTTTACCTTTCATTTTTGCTTTTGGAATAGTTTTAAGTAAGAATTGCATCATTCTAGTCTATAAAAAAGCAATTACTGCTTATAAGATTAGCTTTTGCTACTTCTTTGGTTGAATATTAATGATGTCTAGTTGTCGCATCACCACTTGACTTTTTTTTTCCCCAAAAAATCTTATTGAATAACTTTCTATTAATTGTATGACAGTATGTAACACTGAGTTCACTCGTTTACTCCCCAGTCCCCACCCTCCCTACAAATAGAATGTGTTTCAAAATTTCCAGGGGTCACTTTTAAAAACTATTGTGGTTGCATTATGAATAGCAACACGTTGGTTTATTATTTTCTCTTGTCACTTGACTGCAGATTCTTTTCAAGTATCCACCTGGGAAGAGGTTGCCTATGCGCTCGAAGGATCTATGTGCCTTCTCTTTTCCTGGAGGTGTTAAGGTTTGTATTGCTGATTACAAATATGCCTCCTTTATTCATTTACTTGTTTGATAGTTTTTATTTCGGTGTAGGATATAGTATTAAATATCAGCTAATATGATATGTATTGGCTTAGATGTATCGGATATCTGGGCTGCCGATTCTATGTTCATACTATGTGACATATTGGTTTTCAGCAAACTACATGGTACTTGTAGTGATTTTGAGCCTTATCGATTCACAACTGCATTAGAAGAGACATACCGATTTCAACAATATTGCATCTATGTTGGCTAATATAAACCGATATGTTTTAGTCTCTATCTACTTTAAATTGTTTGGCATGTTTTGTGGATTTTCCGCTCCATTTCTCTTTCGTTCTTAAGGGCCCCTCTCATTTCTTCTTCACACCGGTCACCATTGACCACCATTTTACACTCTATACTCCCTTGTGCCCCTCGGCCTCTAATTTCTTTTTTATCAATTATTACTAACAACTATTGTCTTATTGTTTGAAATTTACTTGCTTTAATAGGATTGGTTATTAATTAATTTTTTTTATATTACTTATTTACCGATATGATACGTTTTTTTACTATTGATTATAATATATGTGCAATTTTCATGCTTGATGAATTATCGTATAGATAAAAGATTTATTCAAGTCATATAGTTTAAAATTCAATAAAAAATACTTGAAATTAACAATACATATTAGTATATTCGAAAATATCAAAAAAATCCCTAGATTTATAAGAGGTCTTAGAATTGTCATCAACTACTCAAATTCTTGCATTTTTATGCCTTTGGGTCAAGTTTATTGTAACTGTACATGGTTTTAGTCTTTGCAACTGGTTTGATATGCATGCGACGGCCTACGACCGTGACAGGATGATATTAAATTATGGTGTACGATAATTGATACAGTGTAATCTTGAAATGTATTTGAATATCAGCCAAGCATCCACCCAAAGTTTGTGAATCCCTTCTTCCTATTCTTTATTTAGATTTTTGTCTTTTTTTTCTTTTTTTAGAGGGTTTTGTCTTGGGGCTCGAGGGTTCATAGGTCAATATTAGTATAGTTGACATTGTACTTCTAGAAAATTCTACTAAGGACTTAAGTGCTGGTGTTTTCCAATCCCCTAATATTTAGGGGTCATGCCATTATTGACTCTATCATCTTTGATATTCCAGCTAGTTTATTGAAATGAGGATCTTTTTTTTTTTTTTTCTTCTGAGTGGTGAGTTCAATTTTCATGAATTGGATTACAAGGCACACCGTTTAAATACAAAAGTATATAACTAAAGCCAAACAATAATATGATATCAACAAAATATATCAAATTGCTGTAGAAGAGGGATAAGATCATGAGAACCTTTGGTCCAAAGGCAAATAATGTGTACTCATAATGTTTTCTAGGGCTTAAGCATTACGTTCCCTACATAAGGTCTATGCCTCTGCCAAAGGAATCATTGTCCAATTATTATGGCTTTCTGCATCTAGGAAACCATTCCAGGCTAACAATTTCTCCGAAAAAATTTCTCCCGAACCTATGATCCTGATAAAAGAATAGGCTATTACACAAATTCTGAGCCGAATTACATCTTAAGGGCAAATGGTGCAAAGTCTCCTTTTCGGTTTGCACATGGAATCACCTTTAGGGAAGTGCTAGATCTCTTTTCTTCAGGTTCTCCACCGTTAGGAATTTGTTCCATGCTGCCAGTAGTGCCACCCATGCCATAACAGCCATTTTGGCCTGAGAAAGGAAATCAATTTTAATATTGTGTGGCAATTATCATTCGATACTGTCTCACCACATGTGTGCGAGCTTGTTGGGCTTCTTGATTGTTTGCTTTGAAGATGGCCTTTGACGTGTTCACCACAATTATGGGAGTTGTTTTTGTCTTTTCTCCTTATCACAGTGAATCTATTTGTAGTGCATTATCTTATTTCATTGCATCTTTTCATTTTTTGCAGGCAAGACTAGTGGAGAGAACTCCCTCCCTCAGTGATCTAAGCAAACTTGTGTATGGACAGGTTAGTTTAATCAATTGTTCTTGATTTTTTTAATTTCTTATTGTATTTTTTTCCCTTGCAAAGGATATACTGTTTCCTTAATTTACCCTTTCATATACAGGAAGCTCTACCCAGTTTTTCTTAGTTTTGAGACTTAAAAAGTGTGCCCTAGTGCATGGAGCTCCCACATTATGGGTTCTGAGAAGGGTTAGATGTAGGTTGCCCCTGCTTTTGTATTGTAGAGAGCTTGTTTTGTGGTTTGAATCCATGACTTCATATCATAATGGAGTAATCTTATCGTGTACAAAGGTTGCATTCTTGGTTTATTCATTGCTAAAAATTAATCTTCTCAGTTCCTATATCTTATTAAGTTAGGTTTCACCAAACTTATTGCCGTTGACAACATTTTAATCTCTCTCTTGTTGTGCCTTCTTGTTCTCTCTTCACCCTTTCTTTCATCCCCTCATCAACAATCTCTAGTGACTCATTCAATAAGATAGTCCGTTTAGTTTTTTGCTTAGTGAGTGATATCATTCCAAAACTATCAACGTTTTGTACGTTAGCTTTTTTTCCCCAGTGGACTGGCCTCTGTAGTCAGAAAAAAGAAACATCTTTGACATCATTAAAGAAGTCCGAAAAATGAAAATGAGAAAAGCTTCAAAATGTCCAAGTTATTCAACATTATGTAAATAAACTGGATACTCAAATGTTTTTGAGATTTACCTTTTCCAAATGCACAGCTATCCTGCTTTGGTTGTGGGCCAAAGCAAGCAGAGGACTGGGGAATATAGTGACAGTTGCAAATAGTGAGTGGATTGGGTGCTCTAGACATCAATTTTAGAACAAATTATTGCTCATCACCTTGGAAGTCACCCTTTACCATGTTACAAGCTACCTATGATGGATTGGACTTAAAAGACGAGCTAGAATAACTCATGGCCATTAGACCCAACAGATATGAATTGCGGGTACAATGACAGTTGAATTTTTTTTTTTGTTTTTTTTGAGCCTCATTGGGTTGTTACACCTATACTTAGAGTGCGTTGTTATTCCCTATACCTATTTTTTAGTGGGTGTCAATGTGGGGGATAAGATGTGTACGGTCACAATTTCCATCTCTACATGCCACAAATGTTAATAGCACTTGACATTTCATATTATAGTGGAAGTCATTCTCTATACACAGGCAGCAGTTTGAAGATTTAGTAGCCAAGATTTTGTTGAGTTTTCCTTTTGCTTGATGTGGTAGGATGGTTTACATTACTGGTGGCTGGGAAATTTGAGCAAAATACGGTTAATCTTCATCAATGACTAGAGCTGAATCTCACCTTCCTAAATCATGTATGCATGGGAAGATTGAATGTTGTAAGATTTGGCTATGATCTTCAGAGAGGATTTCATGTCATTTTGGGCCTCCGTCCTGCATAATATAGTTCTAATGTTTTTCATGATGACCAGATGTATGATTAACAAAATTCACTCCACTTTTTATACTCTATACGTTTCTGAGTAAGTTGACTGTGGAAGAGGCCATATGTGTTTCTTTTATTGTGACACTTATTATCATCTGTTCATCGCTATTGGTAAAAATTTTTGATGCTTTAGGTCTTGCAGCTTCTGTTATTATTATCCCCAACAAATTTTCCATATTAGAAACTTTTATATTTTAATTTGGGGAATGGGGATGAATCAATAATGAGATTTATAATTTTTGTCTGTTTTGGGATCTTATGTATATTTTAGCTTCTAATTGATATCTTGGTCTGGCATTATCATACAGGAGCATCTTGTAACGGATAAATTATCATTCATTTTTTCAGTGAAGGTGAGTCTTCATGTACATTTATATTCTGTTGTGTTTTAAGTATGGCTTTCCATTTTGTTTGGTTTCCAATTTACCACTATGCATTGGCTTGTATACTTCCCTATAGTTTAAATAATACTTCTCCTCTATAGCTTTTATGAAGATGGTTTAAATAATACTTCCCTTCTATAGTTTAGATAATACTTCTTCACTGGTGATACATTTTGGCACTTTCTTAATTTTCCAAGCAAAAAGGTCTTGCAAAGTTTTGTGCTATTTATCAAAAATCCAAAACATATTATCTTGTTGGAGAAACTAGTTATTAAAGCTCTTTACTTATGAAAGAGAAGAGTTATCTTGTTGTGGTCCAAAATTCTACGAATAGAAATTAGATAGCGGGGTAGAGAAGTGGTTTTAGTAGCTATTTCTTATCAAGAAAATCAGGAATGAGAGTGATTTTATATTTTTTGACTAGGAATCTGAGCTACTTCCTCTTGAGTGCATTTTGGTTTCACTCATGTATTCAACATCAACATGCTTCAAACACATCGGGAGACAATCAGACTTTTTATTTAATTTGGATCTGCCATGTATGTGTTTTTACTCTTTAAATTTTCATGTAAAAAGGAGACATATTAATAACTTAGTTTTGTGCTAATTAAGAAAACTAGAGAGAAGGAAAGAGATATTTCAGTTTTTGAATATGCCATTTTTATGTTTGTGGAGGTTTGAGAGCTTATTTATCAATTGTATTCCCATATTAATAAGATATCATGGTTTTTTATTAACGTGTTTCTAGTGTGTCATTCCTTTTTTTAGAAAAATGATGTGTTTCCGTCTCCATATCACGCCTTGTCACATCTATGCCCCTTGTCCAGTTGTCTGTGTCCCTTAATGAGAAGTGTGAGACTGGCTTTCGGTGGACTCATCTATGTCTTAGAAACTTCAAAGGATATTTTTTGCATGCTCGTCAAAAGTTTGTTGGACTTGGGGGGTATCTTAAACACATCTGTGTGTTTCCAAATTGGATCTCTAGTGAATTGGATTCTTCTGATATTCTATCTGCCATGGTTTCACTTTTTCTCTTGAGGCCATCTACTGTGATATTCAGTCAGAATAGAAAAGCTTTTCTTATATACTAGTTATGGATTTATTCTTTAGATCTTGCTCTTTTCACTCTTGAAGGACATCTGGAGTCCTTGAGGCTTTGTTCTTCTCTCTTGTACAAACTATTCTTTTAGTCCCTAGGTTTCATCCCCCAAAATATCATTCCACAGGCATCCATGTTATGATTTTTCAATCCAATGAGGTCGAGATATATTCCTGGAAAATGGGAGCAACCTTTTTTTTGATATAAAAAAAGGATTTACAATATGCTCTTGGAAAGATGAAATCTAGCTGATTTTGTATTTCAAGTTTCTCCCTTTTAGTGGATGGCCAATGGTTTTGTTTTTCTTTTGTAGTATGTGTTGGCCTTTCCTTTCGTTTTTTTTTTAAATTTAGGGGCCTGGGTTGGGTGGGTGACGATATTATTGAAAAGAAAGTACATTGATGCTGAAATTTCTCTGGTTTTCATCAGGCTGCAGACAATGGAACGTTATATGGTGTTTGCTTACATGTACCAGAAATTGTTCAGAGGCCACCGGGTATACTAGGCTCTTTGTCTCCCCTTTCTCAACCACCTGCAACATTCAGCCGTTTTTTTGTTTCAGCAGCACGTTGTTACTGTCTACTAACCAGAGTTCCTTTTTTTGAGTTGCACTATGAGATGTTAAACAGGTATGCTTTTGCTTCATATTTGCTCTTGAGCCTTGACAATACAAGCAATCTGATTGTAATTTTACTCGTTTCACTTTCCTTGGAGCAGTATCATTGCACAAGAGCGTTTGAATCGGATAACCCAATTTGTGAGTGAAATAAGTCTCAATGTTGAGTCTCCTCTGAGTTTTAGAATGCAGGATCAAGTTAATGGGAATGTTGATTCCCCCAACAGGGAGAGCATTACTGATTGGACTTCACCTGCAATATCTCTTGATAGTGCAACAATCATGTCCTCTTCCTCGAAGAATTCTGAATATCAGTCTTCTCCTGTTGTTATTGCTAGTGAGGCTTCTGAATTTGGTCCAGAAAGAAACATTGACAAACATGGACAAAAAAATGTGCAATATTTTGAAGATAACGCCTCTCATACATCTGAAATGTCCCCAAATGGCTTTGAGAGATCATATGAAAATGGAATAAGTTCTTTGGAGGCCATGGCACCATCTTCTGATAGCCACAAAATGGAGCGAAGCAGTAGTTCAGCCTCTTTGTTCAGGTGGTGCTGTTAAAATTTTCAATTTCCCACACCTACTTTGATAGTAGAAAGTATGCTAGTCTGGGTAGTTCACCCCTTCCCATACCCATCTCCTCAATCTCTGTACTTTCTATAGAATTTGTTTAATCCTGTGAGACAAAACAGTAGTTAGGATTTAGGAATCATCTTTCTAAGCAGTATTTCAGTCTTTTTGCCCACTTGGATTAGTATGATACACCTCTTTAAGACATTTTTGGTAGTTGGAGTAGGGCTAGGATAGAAGTTTCTTCCCTCCCTCAATCTCTCTATTTTCTTGGGGATTTTTTTTCTTCCTTCATTCAATATTTATACTATTTTTCCTGTCCTTTTTCCACCTTTGGCCCTTTCTCCCTAATAATTTCATATTGGCACATTTTATAGTCATTGCTTGCCCTTTTTTCTTAATGTTCTTCCTGTTATTACTCTATAATTGAACTTAACACTTTTTCACAGTCCAGTGAGAAGCATGGAATCGCAGGATGAAGATTATGAGTATTTCTCAAATTATGACAGTGATTCTGGAGAATTCTTTACTATGGAATGGGCTAAGGTTGGTTCATATTGTCTTTTTCTTAACAAATAGTTTTATAGTTGGTCGTTGAATTATTCCCTAATTTTGGTTCCTTATGGATTGATTGAGGACTTGTTGCTCATGCAGGAGTATAGGAATGATTTCTTACAGATAGTTTGTGGTTATAGTTCCCAACCTATACCTCCACGTGGAGGTGAGATAGTTTTTCAGCCCCTCGAACACTTGCAAGCTATTCAGTATATGCGACCTCCTGTTACTGTGCTTGGCATAGATGAGAAATTATTATATCAAGAATTAAAAGATCCATTAAAATCTGCTGAGGTAAAATCTTTGGTTATATAATTTGGCTCTTTTCCTGCCTTTTGTGCTAAAATGTTTGTATAAAATTTTAAGGTGAAAGCCAAGTTAGCCGCAGCAGAGGAAGCTTTTGCCTTATCAGTGTGGACAACTGCAACCATTTGCCGAGTCCTCTCCCTTGAAAGTGTAATTTTTTCACTTTGCAATTGGTTCCTGTCTTTCATATAAATGCCTTATTGAACTAATGTTTGCATACATTGAAGTGGAACTATCATCTACTTGCTGCAATCAAGGTTTCAAGGGATTTGAGAATGAGTTGGAACTTACAGTGTTCAAGTTCAATAAATGGAAATTTAGGTACAACTAAAAGCAGGCATTTCCTTTGCATAAGTCTCCCAACTCTACAAGCTAGTTCTGACTTGAGTAGCATCTGCCTGGGCATATGGTTAGAAAGCTAAATATAGAATTTCAGTACAAAGTCTGGTTTAACCACTATGTGGAAGTAGATTATTCACATAAAGCGGAAAGCACTTTGGTAATGATAAAAAAAAAAAAAATTGTAGTGGCACAATAAGGAATATTTATTTAGATGGAGCTTTCTTTTCTTGCTATGCCTTTATCATTGGAAAATCGAGAGTGAACCTTGATATAATAATAAGATTACTCCATTGTGGCCTGGATGACAACCAAATAGTAGTTCAAATGGTAGAAATAACCTTTTTGCATTTCAAGGGGGAGGCTACATATAGTTGACTGTCCCAAAACCTGCAATGTCAGATGCTTTGTATATTTGGCCATCTTTTTCTATGTCATTATTGTTAACTCGGAACGAGAAGAAATTGTTCTAATTATTTCTTGTAATGAGTTGAAGTAACCTCAACTATAATTAATTTATCGTCAGCTTAGAAATGCATGCTCTTAAAATCTATATTAGGTTTTAGGAAACTAAAATAAATTTGAGATTGTGAAGGATTGATTGTGGTCCCAACAATAATCAACCTAAGAGGGGGATGAATTAGGCTTTTTATAATCTTTAATCCATAATTTTAATTTAACCAAGTTTGTGCATCATTTAATTTTTAAATTTAGTGGAGTAAGAATCACTCAGTCACAGAATAAAAATTAATGTAAGAGAGTAGAGAAGAGAAATATGGTATTGTAATTACAAAGGTTCAACCTTATGTCGCGTCTTCAAGCCATGCTTGAGAATTTAAATCCACTATACTCAACCTTCTTCAACAGATAAAGATCAAACCTTGCACAAATAAGATGCTTTCTAGTTTGCCACTTATTACTCTTAACATTTGAACTTTCTTTGAAGAGTGACACTTTCAGACTTTCACTCTAACAAAAATATGATTACAATAGTTTTTCTCAAAGAAAAATATAAAAAAAGTGTATTATAAACGCTTAAACAAATCTCTCTAAAAAATATAAAACTTTTGTGGCCAATAGTAGAATACTTACATATTCTTAGTACTTCCAAGTTTTAGCCAAGTAAAAATATGTCTTCAAGTGAGAAGTTAAGAGATTATTTAGAAGTAGAAAGCATGGTTTATTTGGATACAAAGAGTATTCTCAGCATTATTGTAGTACTTCGAAATATTTAAAAATATTCATTCTCAAGTTTCAGATAATCTACAAAAAAACATGGATTATTATTATGTCTAGTTGCATGCCACAACAAAAATTGGCTTCAAATCTATTATTGTTTGAGAAAAAATTCAAATACTGTACGTGTGTTAATTTTTATTTTTTATTGTTGTGACTGAATCTTTTTGCGCATTTTAAAAAATCATAACACATTTTATAAATTCAAAAATATGAGCCATGTCATTTTGAAAATGCTATCAAGTCTGCTTTTCTTCAAAATGTGAATTGAATCCAAATTAATTTTCAACATTGAGATATGTGTAAAACATTGTAGCATGGTTAGTTTGAATTTTTATTGCCTACCTCTGTAGAATGTCCAACTTTGATGAATTATTATTTTCAATGTATAAATCTGAATTATTTGTGTAATATGTTTACATAATGTGTAAAACATTATAGCATGGTTAGTTTGAATTTTTATTGCCTACCTCTGTAGAATGTCCAACTTTGATTAATTATTATTTTCAATGTATAAATCTGAATTATTTGTGTAATATGTTTACATAAACCTTATAATGTCTAATTTGTATAGAAAGTATATATATTTTTAATTTCTGAAGCATTTGAAAATATATACTAAATTAAAATATAATATGTGTGAATTTTCAAGTATTGGACCTTTGTGTGTGTTTTGTTAAAAATAATTTTCACTTAGAATATTTTAAGTGCCAAATTTTATTTTAGTAGAAAGATATACGTGGGTACCATAGAAGAAAATATCGGTGCCGTTGTCGGTATTGGTTTCAATTGTATCGGTATCGGATATATTGGAGAATACGTATTATATTGGATATATTGGATGCAAAAAAATTTCTAAAAATTATAAGTTGATAGGCCCATATCGATTGATATATTGGCTCTATTGGTCGATATAGGAACATATCGCGGTATTAGAAAATATTAGTCTTGGGGAGCCCCGATATTGAGACATATTGGTTAATACGTGCTGTATTGGCTGATATATGCATCCATGCTGATATATGCATAAATATGTAGAAAATGCAGGAGGGGTGGTTTGTTGATTTCCTTGCTCCTAATGCCATATTTATACACTGCTTATCATTTACTGTCATCCTATGCTTTTCTTAGAATCAGAATGTTTTCTATTAATCTCGCTTGACTAAACGTAGGCTTAGTTCTTGTTGTCTTAGTTATATTGTGCTTGAAGAGGTTAATTGTGTCTTCTGTGACTTTAATCATGTTAATATCTTATTCTTTTCTTAACTTTCTTGATTGACGTTTTTCTGCCATAAATCCTACTTTTTGTGTTCTATTGAATTGAAATCTTGATGATGTTCACTCCAAGTGAGTGTCTGACCACCTGCATATCACATCTTTCAGGTTTTGGCGTTGGTTTCAGGTGTATTGCTGGAAAAGCAAGTCGTGGTTGTCAGCCCTAATTTGGTAGGCTAATCTTGTTTTTGCTAAGTACTCACTCCAATTTTCAACAGGGTTGTCAAAGAGCTTCCAGGAGCTTGCTTGCCTACGTAGTGAAGCAAAACTCCTTGCTATTTTTTTTTTTCTTATTTCTAGGAAAGTGTTTGTAGATCTATATTTATACCTTGTGGTGAAGTCACTTGGAGGGTCTATCCACGTAAATAATGATTGGAAACATTAAGGTGTACCACTATCCTGGGTGCTTATTTACTTGATGCAATAAAATGCTGTTAACTATGTGAGCAATTGCAAAGTCTCTGGCAGATTTTTTTTTTATCATTCTTAGATTTGTATATGGAATAAACAGAAGCAGCTCAGTATCTGTTGAACAGCTTGCCTTTTCCCTACTTTCTCTGGCCCTCGAAATCCATTTTTTTCTTGTTGTTCCAATCTCATGGGAGTCAATGAAAGCTCTTCTTTTCCAGAAACGTTTAATATATATCGTCTGAGACCCAGCAAGCAAAAAAATAAAATAAAATAAAATAAAATAAAATGCTCGATGGTTTCAGCAGATTCAGAACATTGAGGACAGCAACTGTTATTGATTTTCTGCACCGTTTAGTACTTCTTTAGTCTTCATTTTCCCATGCAGTCATTATGCATTGCAGCCTCAGCTCTTTATGGTGCTTAGTGCCTTATAGCTATATGATTTGGTTATCTTGTAATAATGGTTTTTTTTGTTGCACTAGTGCAAGAACTGGAAAGAATAGTTGTTAGTAGTTTATCATTTATTGATGGCTTATTGATCATGAAATTTCTCTCATTGCAGGGAATTCTGTCAGCTTCTGTTTTGTCTGTTGTTCCCATGATTCGTCCTTTTGAATGGCAGAGTTTATTGCTTCCAGTAAGTTGTAATTTAGCAATCGCTGGTCACTTATTTTATTTTGTGGATATTTGATGTTTAGAATTGATATGAAAAACATTGCCATGATATTGATATTTTAATAATGGCTCCTGCAATGCTGTAGCCTTGTTACTTATACAAGAAGGTAGTATTTCATTTCTTTACTTTCAATTTTCTTCCTTGGTTAATAATTTTGTGCAAATTCATCACCACCACTCACAAATCCAGAAAAGGAAGAGGGTTGCGTTAGGTAACTGACAGCTAGCGTAAAACTTTTGCCATATCTTGTATCAATGGATCTGATAAGCAATTAGGTTGGTTAGTACTGTAGCAGCAGTATCTCCTTCTTATAGATCAAAATATCAGGCGGATTGTACCTCAAAATTATCGCAAACATATGCAATTTACTGATTAGTAGTCTCGAACTAGAATTTTGCTTCCTTTCCCCACTGCCAACAGCTAGGACTTGTGTTCTCCTTTTTCCTTCTCTGAAAATTTCTTTTTCTTCAAAACCAAAGAACTCAATACATGTCCAGGGCTTAATCGAATATCTCTAAACAGATTTCGTCTTCCAAAAGTTTAGATTTTGTTATATATATGAGATTAAGGCTGATATTTTTATGAAGAATCAATAATATTTTTGTTTTAGATCCTTTTTTTGGTTTAGGCTTGATTCTAGTGTTTCTGACATAAATTTATTGCGTTTTAGCTCAAGGTTGAGCATGCTTTTCTACTTGCCAGCAATTTTGTTATTAAGGTGTTAATACTTGATTCTATTAAATAAAAGTAACTAAAATCATTTGTTGATCTCTTTAACATCAAGGAAATTCAGACCCCCGAAGTCTATATTAGTGAATTGCAAGGTTCGCCAAATATGCAAATAGTTGATATAAGATGGTAAAAATTTAATATATACTCAGTTTCGATGTCATCGATTTTGCATGCGACTCTCGATGATGAAACATTTTACTTGATACAACTACTATTGCAATTGATATTGTCATCGAAATATTAGATCATTGTCCTCCCTCTATCCCTTGAAGAGTCGAAACATGGGCTAAGTTATCACCTTAAAGCTATGTGTCATGCCGTGGTGTGAGCACATTGCCAAGTATGCAACATAAGGCATGTTAAGAGATCAGTCTAAAAGAGTAGTGTTGGGCTGGCTAATTCGAACGTAGGAACCCTTAATGGAAAGAACACCGAGCTAGCAGACATAATTATTTGAGGAAAAACTATATTTTCCCACATGAAAATAAATGGGTATGATAAAAAATCAAGAGAGATATTAAAGACACACTTTAGAAATTGGTATATGGTAAATAAAAAAAATAAAAGGGGGAATGCATTATTGAGGATAAAATTACAAAAGATAAATGTAATAGATATGTAAGCATGGGGATTAGAATCATAAATCTTAAACTGGTCTTAATAATGAATATTATTAGATTTATGCTCCAATTTATGAAAGATTTGGATATTGTTATTATAAAATAATAAATGATGGTTTTTTGAAGATTTTGGATAATGTTATGCTATGGGTATGGATGAGAAAGTTTTTGTCGGACATTTAAATGTGCTTATAGGGTGTGATAATAAAGGATATAAATGAGTAATATGGTTTTGGTTTTTAATATAAGAATGATTTGAGAAATATGATTTTAGAGTATGATGTCTAATTTGCTATCTCTTAAGGCCTTATAATCCTAAATCCTAGCTTTATGAAAGAGGCAAATAATTGTCACTTCTAAAAGTATACCTTGTACTAGCTGGGTAGATTTATAAGAAAAATAGATGCACTATGTTGTAATATTGAAAAATCATTTCCAATTATTGGTTCTTGTTTATAATCATTTTTGACTATGTTATAATAATTTTTGATTATAAGAAAAATCCTATTACCATAGGCATGTATCAAAAGGTAACTTTAAATCCTTACTTGTTTGTCTTAGTTATGGATGAATTCACAGGATATTTAATATGAAATTCCTAGGTATATGTTGTTTGCAGATAATATTATTTTGATATATGAAACTAGTAGGAATGGAAGCAAAATTAGTGCTATGGATAGAGGCGCAACAATCTAAAGTTCTTACGATAAGTACAAATAAATTAATCAAGAGAAAAATTATTAGTTCCAGACAGAATAATGAACAAATAAAAATTAATGATTGAGATATTGTTGAAAACCATGGATTTTGTCACCTTGGCTGATGCAGATGCGTGCTTAGGAATAATTAGAACTTTAATTAATAAAAAGATAACTGAAATTAGAATAATAAAAGTTGAGGAATCATTCACTCTTCAAAGAGACTCACTCACTTTCAGTAGTCTGTCAAGGAATCATTCATCCTAAGCAGTGGAAATCACTGAACCTGTAGAGAATTTACTACTTTTTTAGGAGATTAACTCCCTTAAAACTTGACTAAACCTACCCTAATTTAGTAAGGTTGGTTACTTAAATAGAAAATGATTAAGCCCAAAGGAGAATTCCAGCGGCTTGGCTGGCCTAGCGAGAGGCTTCTCATTTGGACATTCCCACCATTAATTGAAGTCTTGAAATTTGTAGTTGCATTCCCTTAGCTGTTCCCCGGAACAGCACAACGGCTTCTTGAGGTGTGTTTGGGTGGCTTGTAATGATTAGGTTGTGGGTTTGGTCATGGGTAGGTTGTCCAGGCTATGGAATGTGAAGTCTTGTACTGCATCATCTTCCTCTCCAGTGGAAAAACTCGTCCTTGAGTTTACTAGCGTTATATCATGGCATAATTTCGAAGGGAATTGTTGTGGATCTCCTAATTTGGGTTTATGTGTCCACCACTCAAAATAATGGAGGCATGCACTCCTGCTGGTGGCGATGATTTGGGAACTAATTATTTCAAAGTAGTGTTTGACTTGGGATTTAGTGGAGGACCCGCGTACGGCTCAATTGGGGATAGTGGTCTTAAGCGTGAAAATATGTTGTTCGTTATTATTATAACAATTGGGGTTGTGAGATGGGTTTGGTAAAACGGTTTCAGGCATTAGTTTCATCAAGTCTAGAAAGTCCTTTTCGAGAAAAATAGTGTGTCCTCATTATCATCATACAAACTCCCATAGAAATCACGTTAAGCCAAATTGCATCAAATTTTGAGACGAGAGATTGGACTTGGTGGCCCTTGTTGAAGGTTATTGCATCTACTTTGCCAGGTTATGGGTCGTCTTCACACTCCAAAATATCCACAGAAATTACACTTTGTACCTCGGCTTCTTCCATCTTGTTTGGGACTAGATCAACTGGATCATCAATCAAGGGTCTCAGGTTTTGAATTGTTTCTTCCTGATTAGTTGGTTCCAAGGTGACTCGGGTTTCACCTTTATCATGTGAATAGGTATGAGGATTTAAACTCTCCAGTTTCGGGTCATTCATAATTGGTGGGTACACTTGCGATCGTTATGAAAGCAAACTTTTGTTGTGATGCCTCTCGGCTC
The DNA here is from genome assembly GCA_033239525.1 of Nepenthes gracilis. Taxonomy (NCBI): domain Eukaryota; kingdom Viridiplantae; phylum Streptophyta; class Magnoliopsida; order Caryophyllales; family Nepenthaceae; genus Nepenthes; species Nepenthes gracilis. Next base: position 26,549,579 of record BSYO01000003.1, read on the forward strand.
AAGATCAAAGGCTTCAACTGGTTGGGCATGGATAGAGTGGGGCCTGGACTCCTCTTTTCCTTTGTTGTTGATGATTGGTTTGATATTAGAGGGGAAATTTTTAGCTTCTCTTGACTTAGGATGGGAAGGTAGTCAAGAGATAAGTACCTCTCATCAAGTTTTTAATTCATCCCGGTTCCAGTGGTGACCGAGGGATGTTTTCGCTAGTCATGGGTGTCTTAATAGTGTTTCCACCAAGTCATGGCAGTTCCTGTAAGTTTTGTGACAACATGTCTTTCTTCCCTTTCTTCTGTCATATTTTTTTTGATCAAAATAAGAGTTTAGGGCAACAATTTAGTCAATGTAGACTTTAGGATTATAATTGTTGTTGAAATCAAGAATATCACTTAGGGTGATTTTTCTTGGAGCTAAAGATTGGCTGTTTTTCGAAACTTTGCAATGTAGCAACGTCTCTTGGATTTTGTCTAGCTTTTTTCACATATTGAAATTAGCTCGCCTCATTTCATCAAATTCTTCTTTGAAATTAGTTTTGAGCATGGAGACATTCTTTCAAGACATTATCACCATAACCTTCTCTTATACCAAATGATGTGGGCGTGTGTTTGGGAATAACTAGAATTTCAATTGATAAAAGGATAAATGAAAATACAATAACAAAAGTTGGAGAATCACTCATTCTTAAAAGGGACTCACTCACATTTAGTTTTTCAAGGAATCACCTAGCGTAAGCGTTGGGAATCACTCAACTAACAAAGAATTTACTACTATTTTAGGAGATTAATTCTTCAAATTTGATTAAATTTCGCCTACCCTAATTTATTAAGGTTGGTTATTTAAATAGAAAATGATCATGCCCAAAGGGGCATTCCAGCAGCTTGGCTAGCTTAGGGAGAGGTTCCTCCTTGGGACATTCCCACCATTAATTAAAGTCTAGAAATTTGTAGTTGCATTCCTTCGGTTGTTCCTTGGAACACCACAACTACCTCTTGGAGTGTGTTTGGGTGGCTGTGATGAATAGGTTGTGGGTTGGGTTGTCCAGGCTATGGAATGTGAAGTTTTGTACTGTATATTGGATCTATGGTTCAAGAAAATGGTGAGATTGATGATGACATGACATGTAGGATTAATATAGGGCAGTGGTTTGTGATTGGGAACATGTAAAAATGATATAAAAAATTTAGAAGATAACAATTAGATCCATGCTTTTGGGGTGAAAATGTTAAGCAATTTGACAATGTGTACAAAAAATAATATTATGGATATGAAGTGCCAAATAAAAATACATAGGGGTGGTTTGAATAAAAGTATAGGCCAAATGAAGAGTCCGTGATTGGGGTAAAACTGCTAATTGATCAAAATAGCTTATCTAAGTTCTAATTCCTTGTATTTTGGTTGAGGTGAGAAGAAAGGAAAAGGTAGCCTAGAATAACTAGAAATGATGTGATAATGAAGGTTATAAAATTGCTTCTACTTTTGGTGGCTATTGCATTGAACTGAGCAGAATGGCTAAATGTATTTATTTAGCTGGTCTCACTTATTGAGACATAGTTTTGTTGATGTTGTTAATAATTTGTGCATTTTATCCTAATAGTAATTTCTCCTCTCACCCCCCCCCCCATCTGGGCCAATTTTAACCTTTGTGTTCTGTATTGAGTAGTTTACTGACAGTTATGGCTACTGTGTTATTGCCATGGGACTCAGTGGCTAGTGGCTACAAGAAAAATCATTGTACTTGGCCATAGTCCGTGAACCCAGTTGCTTTAGAATGCTGATGTGAGAAATTCAATTTATTGCAAACATGAGAATTCAGATAGCCGTCACATGCTTACTATTGCTGACCTAAGAGATATTTGTTGTCCTAATATTTTAGCTTTCTAATTTGTCATAGCATTGTGGAGTCCATCCTCGTCTTCCTTTAATATTCTCAAGTCTCCACTTTCTCATTTTTATAGGCTGGAAAGCATCTCCCCTCCCTCCTTCCCCCTTTCTATCTTCCTCATATATTAACTTGCATATGCTGCTTCCAGATAAATTCATCACATTTTTTTTTATCAATTGGTTTATCATTAAATCTTGGAAGCAGTATATAACTTATGCAATTTGTGTATGTCTTAATGTTTTTTTCCTCAGGTTCTACCAGAGAAGATGCTAGATTTTCTTGATGCTCCTGTTCCTTACATTGTAAGTTTCCATACAAGTGTCTGTGGATTTTGTCATATATAATTTTATTCTAGAAAAGTGTGCTTGCATTTTATGTAGTCCCACTTGGACTTCATTTAAAGAAATGTCCATTTGGACTATCAAGTTTAGCTGCCATGTCCATCAAGATTCGAGGTCAATTGTCTGGAAAGATAGAAATATGGATCATGTTGAAGGGCTTAATCATCCAAACGGGGAAAAATATAATAGAAAGTGAATCTTGTTCATTTATCCAAACAGGGAAAAAGAAAAGAGAAATCAAAGCATATTCATTTGGAGAAGTAGTTTATTATGTTTTGCATTGTTATCTCTAGCTTTGCCTAATTAGTTAGCTTACTGAATCTACGGTGCAGTTGGCCTTTTGAACTAGCTGTGGAACTGCCAACTCCTTCCTAATGTGGTGTTACATTTCAAATTTCGGCTTCCCCACTTCTTCCCATAGTATTAATGGCCTGCACCCACACATGAAAACAAAACTAATGGAGAAATACCCAGAGACATTCCCTTCAAAAAGAGGAGAAGACTTGCGTGGCTGGATGATGTTGCATTAAGAACAATAGCACTATTAGGATTTACACATCAATTGTTGTTTTATCAATAGGTGGTCTCAAAACATTTGCTGCATGACAGAGACAGCTTGTGATTTGATTTAGTTTTTCTGTTGCAGAGTTATGCACCTTAACATACCGGTCAGGTGGACATGCTTACATAAATACTAAACATATTCATTAATGTCAAAGAAAAAATCACTACTTTTTTCCAGAATTTATCTATCAATATTAACGAAAAACCAATGATCTTTCCATCTGTTATTTCCATAGCATGGCTTGTAGAATTGTATTGAAGTGAAACATAAAGTTCAATCGTCGTGAACCATTAAAACAACAAAATTATACATGTGACATTTGATGGGGTCAAAAAGTATTATTAGATAACCTAATCAAATTTTGTGTTCGTGATTTAAATATGAACTACTCGAATTAGTGAGCTTGTAGTAAAGTATGTCAGGTATGTGGTGAGTTTGGATTAAAATGTTTACACTTTGCTGTGCTTCTTTTCCTTATCATTTTATTTTTCTTGGAGCTGCTTTGGTACTGTGAATGTTGCCTGGACACTGGAGTGTCAGTTATTTTCCCATGTAAAAACATGAGCATCATCCAGATTGAATATTTTATGGACATCATGGATTTTACATCTAGATGAGAAAGATACTGTTCTTGTTATATATCTTCTCAGTATGCCATGGTGTTTTTATTTTAAAATTTCTATGATTAGGATTTTTTCTTGTGAAAATAATTATTGTGAATTTAAGTCAAAATGGTTTCAGAAACATTGCATGTGCTCTCAAGATGATGTGGATTTTCTATCTTTGCAGGTTGGCATACAGGATAAACCAGCTGACTTGAAGATGAAGACTTCTAACCTCATTTATATCAATGTGTTGAAGGACCAGGTTTTTTTCATTTTTTTTAAACAATTTGGCTGCTGCTGCTTCTATTTGTGATTTTTTGTGGTTAAGGCCGGAGGTTGTATCACAGGGGGATAGATTAGTTATAAGTTGTTAAAACAGGGATTGCAGTGTGCATGCTCTGAATATATTAAACCTCTCCATATCTGGCTCTCGTCTGCCTGCATTGAGGCAACCAACTGGTATGATCACTATTTCAGGGAAAGACGAATTCTGGTGTCACATAATAATTTGAGCAACACCAATTAGTAAAAGAAAAGCAGTGACTAGAATCTGGAGAATGTGTTAGAAGTTTAGAACAAATACTACAATGGATGTTATATAAATACGATGATAAAATAAAAGATAACATCAGCCATTATTCTGAGGAAGAAAATTACATTGTCTGTGGATGAATTGACGAGCATGAATTGATGAGCCACTTCTTGTATAAAGTTAAAAAAAATTGAAAAAGAAAAGAACATTTTAATTTGTTTGCAGAACCATGTGTTGCTAGAAATTCACATTTCTAGGTTTTGTGCATTCAACTGTTCTTATGCTTCATAATAGTACAAGATTCATAAGCTTTGCTGATAGTGAATAGATAATTTGTGTTCCAGAAAGGTCTATAGAAAATTCTGGGAATATGTCAATGGATATAGGCTGTTTCTCTGTTAATAGTGGAGAAAGGAGGTTAGGTTAGACATTCTTATTGATGTTGAGAAAAGATATGTGGCCTAATTATCTATGTCTTGGTGGTGATGTGATGGGATGGTGACAACAGCCTTATCCTTGGTTGGAATGTGAGCTGGTTTTGGTGGTGGCAAGATGATCACATAGTCTCTTTCCTGAACAAATGCCCTTAGATTTGCTGATTACACGGATTTTTCCATCATTTTATGAGATATTTAGAAGACTAAAACCTCTCTGGATTTGTTAAGGTCCTCATGAAGATCGCCTCAAGAGAAATTCTAAAATTGGGCATTTGTGATGCTCCTCAAATAAATTTCCTCTTGTTTTCCTCAACTTAAACATGTCCTGCTTGTTTTGGGCTGGCTAATGTTGTGTGATATGGATAAGCTAAGTGAGAGATTGCAAACTTTTAACTTTTCCTCAAAGTATACTAGGGCTTCCAATTTGATTTTTGCCCAGATTCATAACCCAAAACCTCTCTGGATTTGTTAAGGTCCTCATGAAGATCGCCTCAAGAGAAATTCTAAAATTGGGCATTTGTGATGCTCCTCATATAAATTTCCTCTTGTTTTCCTCAACTTAAACATGTCCTGCTTGTTTTGGGCTGGCTAATGTTGTGTGATATGGATAAGCTAAGTGAGAGATTGCAAACTTTTAACTTTTCCTCAAAGTACACTAGGGCTTCCAATTTGATTTTTGCTTAGATTCATAATTCATTTACTCATCTTTTGCATCCTATTCCATATAGAGCAGTTCACTAAGAGCAGACAGGGATTGGCTAATCATATTCTAAAAGGGGGCAGTCTGGTACAAGAAGCTCTTTTATATGTGAGTCCTGGGAAGGGTTGGACTAGTTTTGGATGTTTTGTACGTGGTTTTACCTTATATTATTTAAAAGACCATTTATATGACTTGAACTTGTGACTAACAACTGACATGGGACAATTCTACCATTGTGCTAAGGCTTCCTTCACTATTATACTTTCTGATTCATCTTATTATTTGAGGTGGATCTTTTTCTTCTGAATGAAACTGGTATTGTTTCAAGTCTTTGACATTAGAGAGTTTTAGGCTTTGAGAAATTTTGTACTCTTAAAACTTCTGACATTATTATGAAAACAAGAACGAAATTGCTGCCAATCTTCCCATGTAGGCACTAATTATTTGAATTTGACAGTCACCAAGTACCCAGAATGCACTATTTACTTCTGATCATGCCTGATTTTGGATCTCTTTGATACTGGAATATGTCTCTATAGCTGGTGATCTTGTTAAAGCATGATGTTTCCTTTAACAAGAGTTTTGGCATTTTACAAGGTGCTTGTGATTTTCCAATACTCAGCTTTGGGTGGCTTTTCGCCTCATATATGTTCATGCAGGCTAAAATGTGTTACTTGCCCATGCTTCCTCGACGCAAGGAACTTGTTGCTGAACTTCGGCCAATCCATGCTAGGCTCTCATGTCAAAATTCCATAGCTCAAAAACATCCTGTATATCGGTGCAATGAATTGCAGGTACATTCCAATTCTGCACATTCTATTCCTTTCACATAAGATTATATCTGCTGCTTCTTTGTTGCAATGTTAGAGATAATTATAATGCTTAAGTCATGGATCGTGATGTACCAGATGTTGGAATAAACTATAAATAAAGGCAAGAATATCCTTAAAGTTGCTCAAATGTTTTGCCTTAATCCAATCTCCCATTCTCCAAACTCCATTTTAGAGTCACATAACCTTGGTTACATAATTTTGGGGTTAATTAATCTTAGGCCAAAGCCGTATGTTCCTCTACATAGCCTTCCCAACCTCAACTACTGCTGTTCATATCCATTTGAAAGGAATGCCATCATCTCACTTGGGTTATGAATACTTCCAGTAAGGAAGGAATTTGAAGAGAGGTAGGAGTCCTTGGTAGTTTTCGATTTTCTTTGTAGTTGTGGACTTAATTTCTTTGGTTTTTCAGATGCAAGTACTTGGTTTCCTTGATGAATTAGAAGTACATTTTTGCCTAGTCTTATTTTCCTCATTTTATCACTTTATTTTTCAAGTCATTAGCGACAATATAAGATTTAATGCATAACTTATTTATCAACCTTGATTTATGTAAAGAATAGATATCTCTCATAATTCTTTTTTTTCATCCACCATATAAAATTTTGTCTTCTTCACTGTTCCTTGCATGTTTTGTTGACATTTGGAGCTTGTTGGTGTTGACATAGGTCTTTCTGGCGATATTATGCTCTTTCCAATTTTATTCCAACTCATCTTATTACCTTGACATAAAATATTGCACTTGTATTGGACACACATAACCAGCATGCTTACTTAGAATGATTGAGTGAAAATGGGCAGAAGTATAGATATAAATATTGTCCGATATGTATTGGTATTGGACCTCTAATATCGATATTTCCTAATAATATCGCTATACGTTGTCTTATCGATGATATATCTTTTGATATGATTGATATATCGATTGATATGACCTTATTATCTTATAATTCTCAAAAATATTTTCTTCTAATATATTCAATATCTATACATATCATTTAATGTGTTCGATAATGATATAGCCGCGGCCAATATTGATACTAATATTTTCATCCATGCTTGTTGGATAAGGACTTAATACTTGCATCCAAGTTAAGGTAAATGGGCAAAAAACCTGAACCTGCTCTTGCTGGATAAAAGGTCATTTGTCTTGCACTTCATTCAAGCCCAAGTAATATAGGCTATCTCCTAAGCAATCGGCCTTGAAGGCTCAGCAAGGACTGATTGCAAGTCTTATTTTTTTCTAAGAACAAAGTTTCATATTGGTATGATCTTTTCCATTCTCGAGGATATCATGATCTTGCGCAAGTAGTGTAGTTCTAGCTGTGGGAGGATTTGATTCATTCTTGTGGGAGAGACTTAGCCTTGCTTCCATCTTTTGGGTGTCTCGAAGTCCTTGTAAATATAGAAATGGTCTGATCTGTTTATAGCACAGTATTTCATGTATACATGCTAGGCAGTGACTCAAAAATTTAAGAAAAGGATATTGTGCTGCTATATTTTCTCAAAAAGCTAATTGTGTACACAATAGTGAGTTCTATTGTCAATATACCTTGAATTGCATATACTGATTCAGATTATGCGTGTTTTTGGAAAGATTGATGCCTTGTGTAGAACTTATAAATGACGAGGAATAAGATAATCCCATACTTGGATTAGTGTTATTTACATGTATATACAGGTTTATTTATATATGTCAAAAATACTAAACTATCTCTGCAAAAGAATATTCTTTATCATGTCCTAAAGTATATTCTGATTAATATTCTAATACTAATTTATATTTTAACACCCCCTTATAGTTGGAGTACCAATGCTAATCATATTCAATTTATTACAAATGTATGTGACTCGAACTCTAGTTAAAGACTTGTAAAAATATTGGCAAATTGATATTCAGTTCTCATAGATATGAATTAAGCCTTGTTAGAGTTTTTTATGGACAAAGTGACAATCTTCTTTAAAATTAATCTCCAATATCATAGTGGGTTATTTCCTAAACCCTAGCTGCCATGGCCATGTTGGTGATTTCCTTTTGGTAAAGTGACAATCTTCTTTAAAATTAATCTCCAATATCATAGTGGGTTATTTCCTAAACCCTAGCTGCCATGGCCATGTTGGTGATTTCCTTTTGGTAAAGATGCACCTCTAGCCTTTGAGAAACAGTTCCAAAGCAATTTCTTAATTTCCTAATGGTTTGTGCACTAAAACCTCTCAAAAAATCTTCATAGGAACCCTAGATTATAAATAGGCAATCTTTGATGCTCCTTATTTAAGTATTTTCAATTGGTTTTCTCTCCACATTGGTGGTCAATTCCTACTTGTTCTTTCTCCATTGTTCCCGTGACACATGAATATTTGAGATATTTCGATTGCTTTCTTTGTACTACATTAACATGCTACAGTACTGAGCTACAATATTTCAAGCTACAGTTTTCGTGTCCAGTTTCTACCAAGTTGTTAAGGCCTCTTTTGGCTGTATCTTTTTGGGGGCAATATTGACATTTTGGGATTTTTTGATTTTGTTTTTGGTTAGATTTGCGAAGTTTGCTGGTTTACTGTCTTCATTCTTGTTATTTTTGAGGTTGTTATATTCTTTGAAGCTAGTTATTACTTTTTCTGTGCCCTTGTGATTATATGTTGCCAATTCATGGCATCTAAATCCATATTTGAAGATCATGATGGTAGAAGCAATGATGGAAGATTGATTTGTTTTTATTATAGTAAAGTCGGTCATATTCAAAATTAGTGTGGTTTTAAAATGGGAGGCTTGCTTCAACTCCCAATTGTGTTGTCAATACTATTTTTTGATTCTGTAATAACATTGTCATTCTCCCGGTGTCCGCTCGAGCTTGCATCTTTCATTTTTTCTTTATTATCAATAATTTTTTAATCTATTATCAGTTAGTGAGTTTACTTAAAAATAGAATTATTATGCAATATTCTTATCTATTTATTGTGAGTTTTAAGATCTTACTCTAAGGAGGGTTATTGGAAAAAGTTGTTATGACTTAGAAGGCCTCTATTTGTTTGATGTAGACCTCAATTCTATGGTCTGTTATAGTGCCACTTTTATTCCCCTTGATCTTCAATGTAGATTGAGACATCTATCTCTTTCTAGTTTGAAAAAGTTATGTCTAACTCTGACGTATGTTACTAATTTGTTTTGTGAGTTGTGTTAGTTGCCAAACATCATCGTGGGCCATATTCTCCTCGAATAAATCCCCGTGCCTTTGTTCTTTTTGAATTAGTATACTTAGATGTCTATGATTGTGTCTAGTTTTGTCCAAGATAGGACTTCATTGCTTTGTTGCCTTTGCTGATAATTATTCATGAGTTACTTATCTATATTTAATGAAGAACTATTTTGAGTTATACTCTATTTTTTGTGTACTCCATATTGAAGTTCTAGCCCAATTTTTCACTTTTATACAAACTTTAAGGAGCGATAATGATCGTGAATAATTTTTTTAAATATTTTTTTGTTCTTCCTATCTAAGCACATAATTGTTTATGAATTATCTTGTCTTGATACACTCAGTAGATGGAGTGGCTGAGAGGAAAAATTGGCACTCAATGGAGGTTGCTAGAATCCTCTTATTCCAAATGGGAGTTTTAAAAACTTTTTGGAATGATACAATATTGATAACTTGTTATCTTATTAATCGGATACCACCTACTGCCTTTAAGGGGGAGATTCATTATCATATGTTATTTCTTGACAACTTATATTTTTTTCCTATGAGGATTTTTGGCTGTGTTTGTTTTGTCCGTGACAGTCAGCCTTAGGTGGCCAAGGTCAATCCCAAGTCTCTATGATATATTCTCCTTGGATATTTTTGTATTCAAAATGTATATCAGTATTTTTCTCTAGAGTTGGGACATAAACTGGTAACCTCTGATATCACATTTCATGAGTTCACACGTTTTTATCCAGATAGATTTTCAGTGAGTCCATTGTTGAACATCTCTTCCAATGACGATATTTTTGTATATGAGATTGCTCATCAGGGTGAATCTCCTGCACCTCTATTGCATATGCCTCAGTACCTCTTGTTACTCAAACATATGTTTGTGATCCTCGTTAGGTGTTTCGTTCTTCTCCAAGCGTAGACCTTGAGCGAACAACTACCGATTCCGACCTTGAGCTAGCTATTTCGACAATGGGCACTACCTTTCCTGATCAAGGAACAAGTTCAAACCTGCCAATTGCATTACAGAAAGCTTATTGCAATTGTACTTAGTAGCTGTTTTTTAATACATTATCTTATGTTAGTGTTTCATCTTTGCAGTAGGCTTTAATGTCCGCCTTGGACTCTATTAGCATATCTTGCTTTATATTTGAGGTTATTTCTTATCCTGGTTGGCAGATAGTTATAGAGGAAGAGATGGTTTCACTTTAGTATAATCACACATGGGAGTTAGTCTCTCTGCCTCTAAGGCTGAAACCTATTAGGTGTAAACGGGTTTACATAGTAAAAATCAATCCAAATAATTTTTTAGTCCGGTTGAAAACATGTCTCATTTCTAAAGAGTATGCTCAAAATATGGTGTAGACTACAGTATACTTTTTTTAACTTATCTTTGATACCATGTAGAACTTATGAAGTAAGGAGAGGTGATAGAATCTTGTACTTGGGTTATTGTTATTCATATGTATATGTAGGATTATTTATATATATCAAAAATACTAAACTACTATTATAAAAGAATATTCTTTAAGTTAGTATTAGAATATTTGTTAGAATATACTTTTAGAATATATTTCATGCGTTTGTGAAATACTGAATTAGATGCAACATGAATGAGTGATTGGTTATCGCACCACATTTGAGAAGATCCAGAACTCTTATATTCGAGATAATTAAGTAATTGTCAAAAGTATATTACTTCACTGGTAACATGCATTAATGGATGATATGCTTGTTTTACTCTTGATTTGGCTATCATATTTTATTTTTTACTTTATCATAATACAAAGTTACCTCCAACAAATATTTAGTAACTCGCTGTAGATTTTTGATTATACGGCGACCCAACCCAATTAGTATTAGAGAAACCATCGACTTGAGTATGACCATGACCACTATACAACTAGTCTCATTTTTATATACCCTTAAGAGATCTTATACTGCGCATTACAGCATCCTAATGTGGAACACGAGGGGAAGATAAAAACTGGCTCACAATAATAGTGAAGAACACAATATTTGAATGAGTCCCGGTAAGATAATAAAAGTTATCAACTAGTCGTTGGTATCTTTTTAGCTCAATAAAAACGTCATCATCATTTGATGATAACTTAATTCTTGGATCCATGTTAGAGTCATAAGATTTTGAATTCAATATACTAGTCTCCCAAAATAAATTTACTGTATACTTTTTTTGTGAAAAAGATGCCATGACTGCGTCTAATAATCTCAATGCCAAGAAAATAATGCAAACTCCCAATATCTTTGGTTTGAAATTAATTTTAAAAGAATAATTTTAGATTTTTGATGCCAGTATTATCACTGTTAATAATCACAATATTTATAAGTATAATGAAAATAATAACTCAACACTTGAATGATGGTAGGAGTGATCGTTAACTCAACGAGAGAACCCCAATTTAAATACATCTTCATTGAATTTGCTTAACTATACTCATGGGGATTGTTTCAACTATAGAAGGACTTTTTCAGCTGACAAACAGATTTAGATTTCCCTTTGGTAACAAATTTTGGTTGTTGCTCTAAATAAACTTCATTCTAGAGATCATCACATAAGAAGGAATTCTTGATGCCTAATTGATATGAAAACCAATAATGAGTATCGGCCAAAGAAATGAGAAGCCCAACAAAAATCATCTTTCATCAAGTAATAAAAATACTAAACTACTTTTACAAAGGCATATTACTTAGTATATCTTAAAATATATTCTAAGAATATATTTTAACAAATATTCTAATGCTGACTTATATTCTAATACTCAGAAATTGATTCTGTGTTTCTTTAAGGTTTTAGAAAGTGAACTGATTCAACTGAACAAATATGGCTTTTCCTAATAACCAAGGTAGTAGTTAGGAACCATGTGTGGGTTAGCTGTCATAGTTTAATTGGCAAGGGCAAATTGGGGTGTGCAGTTGGGTCTGTGGTCGCCTACTTCTGCATGCCTGGCTTTTCCAGTGTATGGCCTTTGCAAGTGAAATCATGCACCTGTAATTTGCTTTGAACCCTTGCACTAGATGATATGGGTATGAGATTTTTCCCTCATAAAAAAAGGCAGCTGTGAGGAGCCCTCTATAGCGAATGGTCTTTGAAGATGATGCAATGCGGACTGGAAGGATCATATGATAACATCTCCTCCAGGAAATCCCTACTAAAAATAACCTCAAATTAACCCTTCAATGTCTATTATCAACTTAATTTTTTTGATGCTGGGACAACATATGCTCTAGAATGTGTCCTTAGTACTTGAGTGAGACAACTGATAGCTGAAGTACCTTGTTATCGTAGTCCAGGGCAAGCACCAAATTCAGATTTTTTTAAATGTAAGAGTTTATCAATGCAGTTGTTTACATGCCCTGGCAATTACAAATATAAAATCTATGTTAAAATAAAGAAGGATCTAAATGTATATCTATAAAGCTGGCTTTTATTCTAACAGTAGATGATATCCCTTGTTGATTTTGTTGTGTATCAATGTGATTCTTTTTCCTTTATACTACTACAAGCAGTTTTTATATGGTGGAGCTGCTTTACAGGCTGAAGCTGCCATGCAATTTTTAGATGTCATGAGGCGCTACATGGAGTCCCTTTGTTCGGACTTGAGGTCCTACACGATCACTAGTGTACAATCGAACAATGATAGAGTAAGTGAAACAGTAATGTACGAATCATCCTCTCGGTCTTCCTTCTTACATACCATCCATGAGTGCCATCTATGGATGTTCATGGTTTGAGCTAGGTTTTTTTGAAAAATAACTTCCTAAAAATAATAAATCATTCAAAAAAATTATATTTAAGTCAGTTCAGGTCAGGTAGAGTTAGTTTAGTGGGTTACTGGTTTTTTTCAACCACTTCTATTAAAAATTGTATTATTAATAAAAAATATATTTTTATTTTTTAAAAAATGGAAATTGTATATATATATATATATATATATATATATAGGTTAGGTTAGGTAATTTCAAAATTAAAAATTGTCAAACCTAACATAAACTAATTGGTTTCAGTACCTTATATTTTTTGTTATATTCGGGTTTTGGTTGATAATTACAAGGATTATGACGTCCATAAGCGCTGGGTATGCTTATCGGATGCCTTCCATGGATAAATGATAAACTAAGTACAACAGAGCCTGGGTAATAATAATTGTGGCGGATCCTAATAACTGGGATTTGCCTCCAGATGATATTAATCTTCCACCTGTCCTCTTCTGGTTATGCTTGCAGGTTTCATTACTCTTGAAGGAAAGTTACATTGATTCCTTTCAGAGTAGGGATCGGCCATTTATTAAGGTAAGCTAAGTTCACCTCATCTCCCTTTGGAATTAACGTCTGTGACTAATTTTGTTTTTTCTTTTTTCGGGAGATATTATTTGGTTTCATTTTGGTTGTAGCTCATAGCTGACCTAGTTTTTGTTATACCTCCTCGTGCATGCACTCCTCAGCTTTTGTAGACTAAAAGTCCTTTCAGGGAAGAAGTGTATAATTTTGGCATCTAGACATGTTGATGCAAGATTATTGAGAGGGACTAGTTACTGTTGTGGATGAAAATATTGGCATCAACACCTGTTGCGGCTATATTAGTTTCGAATATTATATACTAGTATTAGATATATCAGAAGAAAAAAAATTTCTAAAAATTATAAGCCGACAAAGTCATATCGGCCGATTTATTGTGATTATTTCCAATATGATAACATATTACATTATTATTGCGGTATCTGAAAATATTGGTATTAAAAGAAACTGATACCGTATCTTCCGAATATAGGCTGCATTGGCCAATATTCATGTTGTATCACGATATAATAACATATCCTGATGTTGTCACAATATTGAAAAATAGTGGTATTTGGAGGGTCCGATTCCAATATATATTGGCCAATATTTACATCTATGGCTGTTGTGCAAAGTATGTTTCTCCTCCAATGTTTGACTTGGTGTTGAAAGATGCCAAACATTGTTCATAGTTGCTGACGATGCCTGTCACCCTTTTTTTTTTTTTTTTTTTGGAAGCTCTGAGATACTTTGTCACTGAACTGGTATTTTATTCACATAGATTATTGGGCTCGGTTAGTAGATATATTCATGAATTAGGTTTTTTGAGGAACGCCTTGAGGGGGAATTGGACTCTCAATTAGGCCAAGTCTCAAATTGGCAGATTCAGGATTTGGGTGAGTTTGGGTGAATTGCTTGCAAGGAAGTTACATTTGCGGAGGGTGGAGTGTCATGGCGGTGAGGTTGGTGGTTTCGCCAAAAGACCAACTTGTGCTGACTGTGAAACAATACTTTTGCTGACAGCAATAAAGTAAATCAATGAAGCTGAGCTCTGATACCATTTGACATAGAAAGCATGATCGACATACAGGGGGCAATCAAATTTAAGTTCAACTTCATTCCAAGAATTCATTTACTGAACCTGCAATATTTGAGATACAAGAAGTCAAAGTGACATCCAAATTATATTTTTAAAAGCCCAAATATTATACTTTGCTAAGTTCTCAGTAGGGGATTTTTGCTAAATGAATGGCGCGGTGTATGTGTGGTTATGAACATCAAAGATTATTTTTTTGCATGAAATCTCATTACATCTCATTATTTCCCTCTAAAAGATATCAGCAAATGAAATAAACTTACAGAACCCAAAGTTGGTGATAAATCTTAATACAGGGCAGGAATGTATTGTAACTTAAATTTTCATTACCGATTTCCTTCAACATCAGCTTCAAGAGGTAGCTGTTTATGCAGTTGACTTCTCTTCATTTCATCTCTCTGTATTGTTGAAGGCTATGTGAAACAAGCCCAGCCTGAAAGTGTGATCTTGACTTTGTAGGACAAAATGAGACTGTATTGTGAACAAATGCATGGATTTAATGTGATGTTGCTTAGTCAAAAACCGAAAGGTTGCACTCTCACAGATTATACTTGGTCTGTTTTTTTTTTTGCAGCTGTTTGTGGACACGCAAATGTTTACCGTTTTATCAGACTCTAGATTATCATGTTTCGAGCATGAGAACATGTAAGTAGAAGAGGCATCCGAGGAAGCTGTAAAGGTAAGTGATGCGGCTCTCAGCTGAATGGCTCATGCAACTGTTTATACTGACCACATGGCTCAGCTTAGTTACTAATTGCGGACTCAATAGCCATATTTTATCACGGCAAAAGTTGAATTTTGTAACGTCGTGCTATAGTTGAATGTGTTACCTTTTCAACGTTCAAGGTTTATCTTGGCCGATTGAAATGTCTAAGTTTCGATCTTGTAAATACTGCTCATCTAATAAAAGATGTTACAGGTGATATCTTTCTCTTCCTTGCTTATCTATGAAATTTTGTATACTGTCATCTGTCTTATTAAGTTTCTGATTTTTTATCATGAAGTTCTGTTCTCTGAATCAATTAATTTATATTGTTGCGTTATCTTATCGTCTTGTTCCTTGCTCATTATTAACCTTTTTTCCATGAAGAAATTATATCTATTTTTATCTGGAGTTCATAACGCGAGAAGTTTTATGTATTGAGTTTTTTTATTTTTTTAAGTTATTGATAGTCATTGAATTGATAACAAAACGAGTTGGGTATATATAATTTCAAATAATAGTAAGGGAATTTATTTTTTTAAATTAAATAATTTAACCTGTTGCGTCCCGGGCCCAAGGTTGCCGTACGGATTAGGGAGCCTTCGGATTCCTAGCGTGCGGGCGCTCCGGAAGAAGGGTCCGGTCTCCGTCACTATAAACTGGACTCCGCACTGCACAAACAACAAACAAACAGAGGTGAAGGGTCCAGCGGATTTCTCCCACTGAAGCCCATTCCGACGCTGTTTCAAGAATATTCCATGATAAACGGAAATGGCGCAAGTTAAAGTGGTGCGCGGAGAAAAAGTCATGAAAGCGTAGAAGTGCTTATGCGGTGATGTGGGGAAATGTTGTGGCGGTGTGTTGGAAGGCACAGCTTCCGTAATGCACCGCAATGGGTGGCTAACTTTCCCGTGATCTCGAGAGGATCTTGGGATTGTGAGCGAAGTCGACTAGATGAGGCAAAGCTGCTGCTTGACTCGTCACTCTTGTGTTTTTAGAGAAAAGGGAGGAAGATGATCAAGGACGCTTGAAGCCACGTTCCGTGAAGGTCGTAGTTTGATCGAAGAGTTCAAGGTCTCAAGTTTGATCGTCCAGTCGATGAAGATCGAGAGGGTTTCAGAGTTCCAGAAAAAGGTCCCCTTCTCTGTGGGGTGTGAGGGTGTTTATATACCTCACCCCGTTGGACTCTTGGGCGTCAAAACGCCGTTGCTTGGGCTATTGCGCCCCACCTGTCATGTCATGGACCGCCCGTCACGCCGCGGCCACTCTGCCGTGCTTGCACACGCTCTTGGCGTCGTTGACCACGCCCGATTTTCTGAGCGGGGATTGGTTGTCCGTCTGCGACGGCGCGGCGGAGTGGCGTTAGCGCTGCGCCCATGCCAGCCTCTATTAGGCTAGCCTTTCCGCCTTTTGTCTGTTCCCGTGACGCATTTAATGCGCGTAGAGGTTACCGTTGCCTCCTTCCGTTGTGGGCTTGCGACATTCACCCTTTGGCTGGGCAAGGTTGATATTTCCTCGTGGGCCTCTGATCTTCTCTCCGGGCCGCGACTGCCCAAGTGGGCCTAGGCCTGTCTTATGGGCCAGGACATGGGACCCAACACTAGCCCCCCATGCTTGGGCCGGCCAGTGGTCGGGCCTGGCATGTCCATTGGGCCCATTTCCACGGCCTCGTACCCTTTCTCGTGCTGCGCCACTTTTGTTGTCTTCCCAATTCGCGCCTTTCCCAGGGCCAGGGCAGGCTTTTCAGGCGCTGCTGCGACCCGTCACCTCGCCCGGCGAGATTCGCGCGTCTTGGGTTGCGTCTGACTAGTGGTCGCTGCTGTTGCCCGAAGACGTTCTTGGATGCCGTGTCGCTACTGTGAAGGGTTGGCCTGCGTCTTGCCCATAAATAGGGGGGCACTTGAGCGAGTGAAGTTCATCCCTTATCAACGAATCGGAGAGGCGATGAGGAGATTCTGGCTTTCCCCGCCCCTGGTGGGCACTCGAGAAGGAGTTGGATGGACCACTTGCACGCCTGGGTTCCCTGATGGAGACCGTTGTAGTCCAAGCCTTGCGGCTTGCTTTCTTCGCTAACGAGAATGGTTCGGCCATTCCGCCGTTGTCGTGCGCTTCCTTCCGGGTTGCGGCCCAGCTGGCTGAGCGGGATTCTTTGACTTCCTCCGAGTATCTTCTCTCGTTTGAGAAGGCTTTCGAAGGGGAAGTCCTCCGTGTGCCATGCCGGTGCGCCAACCATGGAAGGGGTGCGAAAATCGGTCGACCCTCCCGGGAAAGCTGGGCTTGACATCGGACTTTCCGGAGAGCGACTTGATGCTTCTGGACCCCGGTGGATTCAACTCGGAGACTCCCACCGGGATGCTCCTCCTTCCCGCCTTGATTCGCACGTGCAATTCCGGCTTCCGCGGCGCCGTCGTTCGCCGGGCTCTCCTGGGGCATCGCAAGGGAGCATACCGGGCTTCGCACTACTGTCTTCTGTTGTCTTTCTCGCAGCTTCATGGTTGTGGACCTTGTAATTTATAAGAAAGCATTTAATAAAAGAAGTAGCCTCTTTTGTCTTCAGCTTTTGTCTTTTTCTCCGTAAATGTTTTTCTGTTGCCGGGAGTTTTGCCCTGAAGATCCACGCGTCATTCTTTGGGAGCCCGTGGGGTCCTTGTCAACCGTCATGTCCCTTGAGCTGCTGGCGCATTTAATTCCTGCGCGGCCAGGAGACGTCGCTCCGTCTTGAAAACGCGCGAGTTTTCAGGGGCCTCCACGTGGTGGAACCCCATTGGCCATTCCTTAAAAGCTTTTCGCCCTTTGGGCTTGCCGTTCTTCCAGAAGATCTGCCTATTTAAACGCGCCACTTTCTCCCGAAATCTGGCACGTCTTCGTACTTAACCATCCATTGGCAGTTCAATCTTCCTCTGCGTATTTTCTCGTTGCGAAGTTGATGGAAGACTCTTCTAGCGACACGGAGCACTCCTTTCTCGGGTCCGAGTCCGGCTCTCACGCTCCGTGTCTTTACGGAGCCCACTCCTCGGGGGCTCGCTCAAAACCATGGTTGCGGCCCTTCTCGGAGTCGGGAGTTCCTCCGGGTTTCGAGGGGTCCCACCGCGTCGGGAGGCTTTAGCGATCGAAGCGGAATGGCTGCGAGCACGCGTCGCACACTTAAAGAATGCTCTGGCCGAGTCGGAGGCCAGGGTTGTACTGCTGGCGGATGCCAATGTGGGGGCGCAAGGCCGCATATTGGCACTTGAGGAAGAAATGGAGCAACTTGGCGCGACACCGGGCCGAGATTCTTTGGGCTGAGACGGAGATGAGGTCGATGCTTCGGCCGGAGGACATGAGACCGGACTTGGATCGGAGATACTTTGACGCCGTTAGACTTTGCAAAAGGCTTGCTTTACTAGAGGATCCAGGCTTCCGTGTGGGCATCATAGATCCTCGTAACTCGTCCGCCAGGACCCGTGATCAATTAGTGGATTGTCCCGTTCAAAGTTCCTCCTCCGGCCACCGGGATCGCTGACCATTTTGCTTCCGTTGCATTCTTTTCTTTTCTTGTCGTTGTAACAGAACTGTTTTGCCGTAATGAGAATTAGCCTTTCGTATCGTTTCGTCTGCTGCATCTTCTCGTTTCGTGGCGGTTTCTCTTCTCTTTTCCCCTTTTATTTATTTTTTTATTTTTGCTATGCGCTTATTGTGCGCGCCTTCCGGAGTGCTGCTATCGTAAGCCTTCATTTAATGCGGCGGCGCCAGCGTGGACCCTAGCCAGGCAGCTGAAGGGTCGCGCCCGTTAGCCTGGCGCCTAGCCATCATTGCAGTTGATTTGAGGTTCTGTGGTACGCTCTGATGCCACCACGTGTCTCAATCTCCGGAGGCGATGGCGTTTCGGTTTCCCGCCTCTTAGCTTGGCGTTGTCTATTTAAACCAAACGACGATCGTCTTCTTCCTTCCGCTGATTGCTTTTCCCTTTATCCTGCGATACTCGAGAGACAAATGGCCGCGAAAGGAGAGAGTTCTTCTTCTTCTCATGTTTCTAGACTTGTGCGCCACGGTGTTCGTAACACCAAGTCGATTCTAACTGAGGCGGACATAGCCTCTCTTAGGGTAGATTACGCGATTCCTGCTGTCCTGAGTTCCCGTGTTCCCGGCGCTCAGGATAGAGCCCATGCCTCCCCAGAGGGTTTTGTTACGGTGTACGAACATCATCTGAGGGGGGGCTTCGTTTCTCTGTGAACTGCAATTTGCATGCGATAGTTGAAGCGCTGGGAGTCCCACTGGCGAGGCTTCACCCCAATGCCTTGCGTTATCTGGTATCTCTCTGCGTCTTCGCCCTAATGCACCAGTGCACCTTGATGCGAAGGCGGCCGGGATTATTTTTTCGGGCCACGCGGTCGGAGGAGGCCGGATTTCGCTCTCTCCCCAGGCGGGGTACAACCTTCGTGGCACCAATCAGTTCCGTTAAAGGCCGGAAGGAACGCTTCTTCTTCTGGAGGAGCCCTCGATCGGGAGCTTCCTAAGGGGTGGGGCCCGATCTCGGAGTTCTTCCGAGACAAGCCCACCGCCAAGACCTCGTAGAGTCCTCGAAGCTGCTGTCCACTATTAATACGGAGGAAGAAAGGTTCAGGATTCGGGGTTACTTCCTTACGTCTGTCACGCTCGAGATGGCCAGGTGAGGGCCTTCCGTTGGTTGGGCGATAGGCAGCCCCGGGTAAGGATTTTCTGAAGAGATCGCCGCCTTAGTTTCCTCCGTGAGAATCGAGGAGGAAAGGCTTGTTGTTGTCGTCGGCGATGATGAGGACGCGGCGCCCTCAAGCGGTTACGGGAAGCCGCAGGGGACTCCTTTGAGGAGGTCCCGGAGGCAGTCGGTCCTTCTCTTCTCTGGGGGAGTCCAGCCTCAAAGAGACTGCGAGAATGGATCGCCGGAGGGAAATCGCCGTACCTTCGTCGACTTCATTTGCGGAGTTAGCCGCCCGCGAATCTGCGAGGTCGAGTCTCCACTGGGGATCCCTCCACCGGCGGCGCCTTCTTGAGGCATCGGACGACGTCGTCATCTTTGGAGAGCCCCGGAGGGGCCATTTATTCTTTGTTTGAGCCGATCTTTGGAGGCCCAGGAAGTGGTGGAGCCGCCAGTGATTTTTGTAGAGCCCCTTTCGTCGCGTAGGCCTTCCGGAGACCTGGCTGTATTTTCGGAGGCTGGCATCACCTCTGCTGCTGTACAAGCTGACGAAGGGGAAGCCGGATCGTCCTCGTGGCAAGAGCCCCCGAGCGTTCCTACGGCTTCCAGCCTTCCAGTCAGCCCTCCTCAAACAGTCGAGGGAGCTGAGCCTCCGGGAGAGGTTCCTTTTGCTGAGTTTGCGCGGGCCGAATGTTCAGAGAGCGACACCGCTCCTGTTGTTGATGAGGTTCAGGCTGGCGAAGGGGCAGCCGGGGCGTCCCCGCGGCTAGAGCCTGCGAGCGCTCCTTGAGCTTGACCTTCCGGCCCAGCCTCCCAGTGTTGAAGACGTTGAGCCCCAGGGAGAGGTTCTTTTGGACGAGCTCGCTCTAGTCGCGTGTTCTGAGGTCTGCACCGCTTCCGCTACTGATGCGGCTCAGGCTGGCGAAGGAGCAGCCGGGACGTCCTCGCGGCGAGAGCCCCCGAGCGCTCCTACGGCTGCCAGCCTTCCAGCCAGCCCTCCCCGAGCAGTCCAGGAAGTTGAGCCCCAGAGAGAGGCTCTTCTGGGCAGTTTCGCACGCTTCCTGCGCGCCGAACATCTTCTGGTACGGTTGTTTCCTTCTGGACTTCTTCCTTTGTTGTTTATTTTGGTCATGCTTCTAACTTTCCCTTCCGCGCAGGCTCCTGACGATACGGTTCCCCTCGAGGTACGTGCTGATTCGTTTCGCGGGGGCCTAGAGCGGATTATCATCGACGGGCATCATCTCGTCCATGGCAGTCTGGCCCGAATCACATCCCTTACTGAGGAGAATGGGCAGCTACGACGGAGAGTTGTGCAGTTGGAGGGCCTTCTTTCTGCTGCGGAGGAAAGGATCACCGGGTTGGTTGGAGATGTGGTTGGTCGGCATTCTCCTTCAGAGTGGCAGTCAGTGATGGACACTCGTTTTTGGGACGATATCCCTTGTGCCGCGAGATTGTCTCCCGGCGGCTCCTCGCGTCCCAAATGGGCGTCCTCCATCCGAGGAACGCCGGGGTAGGAGAGGCGTCGCGCCTGAAGACTTTCCCTGAGGAAGCGGGTCCGTCGAGTCTTACTGATTAGCCTTCGCCGCCGTTAAGTTTTGAGACCAGTTTCCGTCGTTGTATCATATCTGTCTTTTGTATAAATGAGAAGCTTCTGTTTACACTTCGTGTCCACACTTCCCTTATCATACAGTGTTGCTTGCTTTTTGCTTTGTTTTCATTTGTTGGATCACGCTTCGTGTTTGAGCATTGGGCTCTTTGGAGCCGTTTTGGTTAAGGCCCTATACAGGCGCCTTCTTGCGTGGTGCTCGTCCTTCATAAGAGGATGTCATCACAGCTCACACGTTTGGGGGCTCGATCCGGTAAAGCGGATGTCGTCGCCAAGCCCCTGGAGCCTCAACGAGGGTCAGCGCAGCGGTCAGGCCGCGGTAACCGGACTCCTGGGTCTAGGACTCGGTCGCGTACAATTGCGGGAGGTGTGTCGCTCCTGCTCAAAGCGTTATAATCACCAAGTTGAGGTCCTAGCCCACGACCATTGTAGACTGAGGGTGCTCTCTTCTGTTTAAAGAAGGTCGCCGCACGCCTGCGATTCTTTGCCCCCTAAGGTTTTATTGGCCGTATTGTGGGGACTCGGGGAGCCCCCAGGCCTAATGTTTTGATCGCGCGGGTCGTTGGCGTATAGCCTTTTGGAATGGATCGCCTGGATCCCTTGTCCAAGCTCTGGTGACGCCTCGAGCCGACTAGCACGGGCTTAGTTTTAAAGTGGCCGCCGGGCCTTCCGCGCGAGCCCACGGTGAGTAAGGCCGTCCCGGGCCATCCGCGTGAGGGGCGAGTCCCGAGACGGTCTACTTTGGACCGCCAGGCGTTTGAGCCAAGGACTGGTTTTACGGACGGACGCTTGTCCTCCCGACTTAGGGGCAGTCTAGGTCGTTTGATTTAAATATGCAGTGCATGCCATTAACTCACACGGATGAATATGCATCATGACAATAATAGTGATAATGTTAATCAAAAGGCGAAAATCATGCTCAAGCATTCATTATGGTGCATGCGTGTGCGACTTACCTGGGTCGTTGTTGCATTACTGATAATATTCCCTTAAGTTGGCGGCGTTCCAGGTCCGCGGGACCAGTTTGCCGTTCTGGGCGCGTAGCTTGTACGCTCCGCTCCGGAGGATTGCGGAGACGAAGAACGGTCCCTCCCACCCGGGGGAGAGTTTGTTCCTGTTTGCGGTCTTTCCCGCCGCCTCTACGCTCAGGAGGACCAGATCTCCAACTTCCGGTAGGCGTGCCTTCACTCGCTTGTTGTAGTACCGCGCGACTACATTGTTGGTAGGCCGTAGTTCCGAGTCGTGCCGCATCTCGAACCTCCGAGAGCAAGTCCGAGCTTTCCGCGACCTTCGTTCATTGGTGGTTGGGTGAAGCATTCGATCCGCAGGCTTGGCATCCCCATTTCCACGGGTACCACAGCCTCAGCCCCAAACCAAAGGTTGAAGGGCGTCTCCCTCGTTGGTTCTCTCGCGGTCGTCCGGTACGACCATAGTACTGACGGTAGCTCCTCAGTCCAGGAGCCCCCAGCGTCTTCCAACCTGGTTTTTAACCCGTGCAGGATTGTGCGGTTGGTGACTTCGACCTGACCGTTCGCTTGAGGGTGCGCCACGGATGTGTGCACCAGCTTAATGCGGAGGTTGCGGCAGTACTTCGTGAAGCGTTTGCCGGTGAATTGGGTTCCGTTATCGGTTACTATGACTTCAGGAATCCCAAAGCGGCAAACAATGCCCTGACGGAGGAACTTCGTCGCGTTCTGTTCTGTAATCTTTGCGAGTGGGACAGCTTCTACCCATTTTGTGAAGTAGTCGATGCCAACGATCAAGAATTTTCTTTGTCCGGCTGCCATCGGTAGGGGTCCGAGTATGTCGATCCCCCATTGTGCGAACGGCCATGGGGATTGGAGATAGTGCAGCTCGGTGTGTGGCTGATGCGTCATGTTGCCATGGACCTGGCAACTCTCACACTTGCGGACGAACTCCATAGCGTCTTGTTTCATGGTGGGCCAGTAGAACCCTTGCCACATGACGTTGAACGCTAGGTTCTTTCCGCCAATGTGAGATCCGCACAGCCCCAAGTGTACTTCCGCCAACGCATAGTCGGCTTCCTCCGGGGTAAGGCACTTCAGGAGAGGGATGGAGTATCCTCGCCTGTACAATCTTCCATTTAGAACCGTGTACCATCCTGCTGTCTTCTTGATTCGCTTGGCTTCGTCTGCGTCTTCTGGCAAGGCTTCTTCGGTGAGGAACTTTATGTACGGAGTCATCCAGTTGTCCCTCGTGTCGATATGAAGGACTTCTTTGTCTTCGGCATCAATGCTGGGCACATTCTGGACTTCCCTGGGTTCCCTTGCGTCTTGCTCTGATTAAAGCGGCGCGTCGGGCGGTCGGTCGTAGCGTTCGTTATCCATTCTCGGGATATGCTCGTTCTCGAATCGGCCGAACTCAGGGATCGGGGCCCTTACTTTCGCCAAGTACTTCACAAGTTGTGGGTTCGAGGCTTCGAAGTTCCCCTTCACCCGATTAACCACGAGCTCGGAGTCACTACGTGCGACCCACGACCGTCGCGGAACACTCCCTCGCCCCGTAGGCCCAATGAGGGGCTTCGTACTCCGCAACGTTGTTCGTGGCCGAGAAGGCCAGAGTAACGGAGTATACGATCTCCACACCCTCGGGCGTCCTTAACACGATTCCAACTCCACTGCCTGCCTGAGTAGACGATCCGTCTACGTTTAGGGTCCATACAGGTGAACTGTCATGCTCCGTATCTCCAGGATCGATGTCTTCATCCTGTGCTGGCGTCGCTGCCTCGACGATAAAGTCCGCCAGAGCCTGTCCTTTCACGGCTGGCCGCGGCCGAAACTCCAAGTCGAATTCTCCCAGTTCAACGGCCCACTTAACCAGCCGGCCTGACGTCTCCGGCTTTTGCAAGATCGACTTTAGTGGCTGGTCTGTCAGCACGACAATCCGGTGTGACTGGAAGTAGGGTCGCAGTTTCCGCGCCGCGTAGACAAGCGCGAGCGCCATCCTTTCTGCGTGCGGGTAGCGAGCCTCTATGTCCGTCAGTACCCGGCTTACGTAGTACACCGGTTGTTGCTTGCCTTCGTGCTCCGCTACTAGCACGGAGGAGAGCGCCATCTGCGATGTAGCGAGTAGAGGTAGAGATCTTCCCCACCGCGAGGTGAGCTCAAAAGCGGTGTGCTGGAGAGATAAGTCTTCAGTTCTTTAAATGCTTCGTCGCATTCTTCATTCCATTTGAACCCGTGCGACTTTGTGCCCCTTAGCGCCTTGAAGAAGGGCAAATACTTGTCGGCCGATTTCGCTAGAAACTGTGAGAGGGCGGCTATCCGCCCTGTCAGTTTCTGGACTTCCTTTATGGTTCGTGGGGGGTTCAAGTCGAGTATTGCTTTGATCTTCTCTGGGTTGGCTTCTATCCCGCGCTGGGATACAATGAAGCCCAAGAACTTCCCGGAGGTCACTCCGGACGCGCATTTGACAGGATTGAGCTTCATCCCATGCTGTCGGAGGATTTGAAAAGTCTCATCTAGGTCGTTGACGTGGTGGCTCGCGACTTTGCTTTTTACAAGCATATCGTCGACGTACACCTCCACATTCCGTCCTATCTGAGCTTCGAACATTTTGTTTACAAGGCGCTGGTACGTGGCGCCTGCATTCTTGAGACCAAAATGCATCATTTTGTAGCAATACGTCCCTTGATTCATCATGAACGAGGTGTGCTCCTCGTCTTCTGGGTCCATCCGGATCTGGTTGTATCCCGAGTATGCGTCCATGAAGGTCAGCAGTTCGTGCCCGGATGTGGAATCCACGAGCTGGTCGATCCTTGGGAGCAGAAAGCTATCTTTGGGGAAGGCCTTGTTCACGTTTGTGAAGTCGACACACATCCGCCACTTGCCGCTGCTCTTCTTTACCAGCACAACGTTGGATAGCCACTCCGGGTACTGGACTTCTCTAATGAATCCGGCGTCTAGGAGTCTCTTTACCTCTTCCCTGATGGCGACTAACTTCTCGACGGAGTGGTTCCTCCGCTTCTGCCGGACGGGTTTTCGGCTCGCGTCAAAGCCCAGCTTGTGGACTATGACTTGGCCGATATCCGGGCATGTCGGCGGGGACCCGACGAAACACGGAGTTAGCCCAGGAAGGTAATTAACTCGTCGCGATCTGCGGTGGAAGGGATCTTCCCACGTTGACGATCGTTCGGATCGGAAGGATTGAGAGGATCGCCTCCGTTTCTTCGCCCGACCGGGCTGTTGGGCGGCGTCTCGTTGCGGAGGTCCGTCTTCGCTCGATCTCGCTTGGTGCCACTGGGGTTGACTTGGGACAGTGCTTGAGTTCGCCCCATTTCTTGGTCTCCCAGGACTTCTCCCACGCCCCAGGGGGTGGGGAATTTCACCTTCAGGTGCGGGATGGACGTCACGGCCTCGAAGGCTGTCAGGAAGGGTCTGCCGAGTATGGCATTGTAGACGGACGGAAGGTCGACGACGAGGAACGCCAACTCGCGCGTTATAGAGCGCGGGTGGGTCCCCATCGTGACTTCCAGTCGTATAATCCCTTGCACTGGAACAGGCTCGTTGTCCAAGCCGTATAATGGTCCGTTTGCTGCCTTCATTTGGTCCAGTTTTAGTCCAAGTTTAATGAATGCAGTGAGATACAACAAATTTTGCGAGCTTCCATTATCAATGAAGACCCGTTTCAGTTGGTAGTCAGCACCACCAGCTGAAACAAGGGCCGATACAACAAGGGGGTCAGTGTGGGGAAAGGTTACATGTGCCATATCGTCGCTACTAAAGCTAATGACATCATTCCTAGCCCCTATCTTCGCCCGCTTGTTGTTGGAAGTCGCTTCGGGCTGTCCTCGCCTGGCGCTCGCCGTGTCGGCGGAAGAGATCATGTGAACCACGCCGGCAGCCGTGCGGGCCCTCAGAGGCTCGCTGGGTTCGCCGTCGGAGGGAGCAGGCTCCTGACCCGAGCTCTTCACGAACCGCTTCAAGTGTCCACGCCGGATCGAGTTCTTGATCTCCCGCCGTGTGCGCGGCTTCTCGATCGAGTGCCCCCGGGCCGGCGATGGTGCGGGCAAGATGCCCGTCGATCGTTGCCCATTGGGACCCTTGGGCGTTTTTGGCCACTTGAAGAATTTTTCATCCTGGATCTGCATCAGGATGTTTGCACGGCTGTCGTTGAGCGAGGTCAGAGAGGTCCTGCTGTAATCCCTTTTGGGCCCCGGCGTTGGCCGCTGCTGCTTCCTGCGCTCCGAGTAGCGTTGGCTGTCGCTGTCCCTTTTTCTTCCTCCTGAAGCTCGAGGGGCTTCCGGGGGTCGGTCCACTCGCTCGGGGCGCTTTGCCTCATTGGCCTCTTCGGCCGTGATGTACGCCCGAGCAATGGTCTCAGCCTCCCGGAAGGTCTGAGGGCGTTGGTGCGACAGTGTTTGAAGAAATCCCGCCGCGGAGTGGCGGCGAAGGCGTTGAGCTTGATTCGTCGGAGAGGTGTGGATCCGCCTCGCCTCGGTGATGAAACGGTCCGAAACCGCCTGGGCTTTCATCTTGTCTCTGTCGGAGGCGGACCGGTGTGCAGGGTTGCCTCTCCTCCCTTCTACCGGGAGGCGAACCGCTCGGGAAGGCATCGGCAATCTCGTCAAACGAGCGTATGGAGTTCGGGGAGGCCGTGGAACCAGAGCAGCGTCACCCCTAAGGGTGACGGGGAAGACTGCACATCAGGGGCCTCGCTTGCCCCTTGTAGAGAGAGGTGGGTGCGGAAGCGATTGAGATGGTCCATTGGGTCCTTGCTCCGTCGTATCCCTCCCCGTCTACGGCATTTTGAACTTGCTCGGTAGCGGTTGCGTCCGCAAGTCCATGGCGAAGGGCGATCTACGGAGGTCGGCGGAGGAGGGCGTGGGTTTCTCCTTGTGCAGGGTGTCCCACAACACCTTGACTTTCTCCTCCATCGAAGGGTTCGTAGAGCCTCTTCGCGCATTGAGGACGTCACGGAGCTCCGTGTTCCCCTGGAGGTGCGTCTGGGCTCGTCGAGGGTGGCGACTCTCCGCCTGAGAGGCGCGTTCGCCGTTGGAGCCTGCGGCTGGTGGCCTCCTGTTGCCACGCGAGTTGCGGGGGTTGCGCCCTTCGGGGCTGTCCTCCCTGTCGTCGTTGGCGGGATGGCTTTCCGCCTCGTTCTGGCCATCCTCACTTGGTGGGGCTTGGGTTGCCGCGCGGTCGAGACGGTTTGCTCGCCTCCTGCGAGCGGCTTCTCGACGCCTTCCCCTCTTGGAGGTGGAGGCTTGGGCCGCGGGGGGAGCAGTCCCGGGCCAGGCAGTCCATGTGTTCGCGCATACGGCGAGGAGGACTTCTTTCAAAAGATCTATGTCCGCTGCCATGCGGCGAACCTCAGGCTCCGGCTGGTTGTTCGTTTGGTTCCCTGCAGGGGGAACTTCTCCTTGGGCGGTGACTTCCACCGCAGGAGCACTAGTTTGTGCTCGGGTGTTCACCATTTTCGGTTGTTCAGTCGCTTGATGGGAAAGAGACACTTGGCTTATTGTCGTTTCCCCACAGACGGCGCCAATGTTGCGTCCGGGCCCAGGTTTGCCGTCACGGATTAGGAGCCTTGATTCCTAGCGTGCGGGCGCTCCGAAAGAAGGGTCCGGTCTCCGTCACTATAAACCTGGACCTGCACAACACAAACAACAAACAAGAGGTGAAGGGTCTGGCAGGATTTCTCCCACCGAGGCCGCTCCGACGCTCAAGTCAGCAATATTCCCGCAATAAACGGAAATGGCGCAAGTTAAAGTGGTGCGCGGAGAAAATGCTGTGAAAGCGTAGAAGTGCTTATGCGGTGATGTGGGGAAATGTTGTGAGCAGGTGTTGGAAGGCCTGGCTTCCGTAATGCACCGCAGCGGGTGGCTAACTTTCCCGTGATCTCGAGAGGATCTTTGGGATTGTGGCGAAGTCGGCTAGATGAGGCAAAGCTGCTTTGACTCGTCACTCTTTGTGTTTTTAGAGAAAAGGGAGGAAGATGATCAAGGGCGCTTGAAGCCACGTTAAAGTGAAGGTCGTAGTTTGATCGAAGAGTTCAAGGTCTCAAGTTTGATCGTCCGTCGATGAAGATCGAGAGGGTTTGAGTTCAGGAAAAGGTCCCCTTCTCTCGGGGTGTGAGGGTGTTTATATACCTCACCCGTTGGACTCTTGGGCGTCAAAACGCCGTTGCTTGGGCTATTGCGCCGGCCCAGTGGCCATGGACCGCGGTCACGCCGGCACCACTGTTGCCGTGCTGTACGGCGCTGGCTGCGTCGTTGACCACGCCCGATTTTCCCCGAGCGGATTGGTTGTCCGTCTGCAGACGGCAGATGGCGTTAGGCGTTAGCCTTGCCCGGCCCCGCCTCTATTAGCTAGCCTTTCCGCCTTTTCTCGTTTCCGTGACGCATTTAATGCGCCCGCAGTTACCGTTGCCTCTTTCCTTGTGGGCTTGCAGCCATTCACCCTTTGGTATTTGGTGATATTTCCTCGTGGCCTCGATCTTCTCCCAAGGCCGCGACCTGCTTCGTGGGCCTGAGCCTGTCTTATGGGCCAGGGCATGGGACCCAACACAACCTTTGTTTAATTTTTGTTAATTAAACTTACAATTATCTAATTTAATGTATATGAAACAACATTGGTAAAGGATATATTATTATAAAATAATTTTTAATCTTAATCTTAAGATAAAAATTTCAAGTTAAATTAAATTTCTTAAAATTAAGGTTGAAAATTGTGATATTTATAACTTGTCTTTTATAAATTTATTCTACATATATTGAAATTGATTAATAATAGTTTAATTTTGAAAAAAAAATAAATTTAATGAAAGTTAAATTGCTTTGTTGGATATGTGCATTACTCAAATAGTGATACTTGGGGGTAACATTTTAAAATTTGTTTAATTAAATTCCGAGCTAAGAACTCTTTATAAATTTAATTAAAAATAAATAAATAAAATTAAATAATTTGATGAAATAAATAATATATTCCTAAAAAATTAAATAATTTTATTAAGATGTCTTTAAATACTAACATTGTTTAACTTTTTATTAATTAAATTTTATACGAATTAGAGAGCCAAACAAAATTTTTAATTAATTCGAGAGGCACTGGGTCGATTCTTCGTATTTGAAAATTTTGTTCTTATGTATTACAATAATTTAATAAAAAGGTAGAGGTATATGAATTTACTCTTTAATTTATCATCTGATACTCAAATAAGTAATATTTTTTTAAAAAAATGAAAGATGTAGAAAAGAAAGATGGAAAGAAAGAGAGGAGAAGGAATAAGTATAAGGATTTGTGAATTTGAAAGATTGTTCATTATTAGATTATACTTGTTATAAGTGCTTATATGTCATAATATAATTTGTCTTTATTTCTAGTTGAATATTTGTATTTATTACCTAGATTTCAGTCGGTTTGTTTGCCCAAAATTGTCACCTGTAATATAAGGCGTTATGATATATCAAATACTAATCGTTATGATAGTTATATAACTGTTACTTATATTAGTCTAATAATTATTCAGTCATTAATATTTGATATTTATTAAACTTTGATGACACTTTTACCTGTAAATTGTTATCTCTTGGTTCAATGTAACTATTCATTACAATTTAACATTGTATTAATTATACTGCTAAGCTACTAACTGTTTTGATCTTATATGCTTATCGTCATTCGGTTGTTCAGTCGATTGATTTAATCCACGATTCTTATATTTGAGTGTTTGACCTCCAAATCTCATTTTTAGTTAAATCAAGCAGGTTGTGACTGGATCGTATTTAATAAAGTTAAAAATTTTTAATTAATATCAATAATCTAAAATAATAAAAAAATCTAATATATACGAATACCATACAAAACCCCTCGATAGCCCGTATCTTCAGTTCTAGTGAAGGGTGGTGAAGGAGCGGATACGGAGGAAGTGAAGGGAGCGCAGCAAGCAGAGCAACTTCTATATACACAAATCCGTAGCGTCACAGGCCATCATGTAAGTAACGAATTCTCAAAATTGCAGCTATCTTTAGTTTAGCATTGCATTTCTCGGTCAAAAATTTTTGATTTGTTCATGTTTTTGGTGACCCAATCGACAAACTGGCATTTATGAGTTGCTTTTTTCTGAAGGAGTTTTAGGGAGGATAGATTGAAGCCAATGGACGCTGAGCAACTAAGAGAGTATGGTCATCAAATGGTCGATTTCGTTGCCGATTACTATAAGACTATTGAGAACTTCCCTGTTCTCAGCCAAGTTCAGGTCTCTCTGCCCCTCTCCCCTCAACTTTTGTCACTTTATTTATAATATTATATTAGTACTAATTGCCAAAACATCATAACCTTTTAATTTTATCAATTTAGCACAATTTTTCAGTTTTATCAATTATACACGCCCGGCCTTTTGATAAATTTTCGATTGTCGACGGATCACTCTTATCAATCATATCCATAACCTTCACTCTTTTTCAACGTTAGAACAACGAAAATTTCAAAATTTTTCACTTAATTGATAAAATTGAAATGTTGTGCTAAAATTGAAATAAAAGTCAAATGGTTATAGATGTATATATATTGAATGATTGAGATTTTATTGGTAATTAACTGTGTATTATAAGAATTCTCCTTTGATGAATTGGTTTTTTAAAATGGCAAGCGTTTAATTCTTAGAACCCCATATTTCAAACATATATTTCTGCACATGGTAAGGTGGGCCTTTGCTTAGTTTCATGCTTCCAAGTCCAAAGACGTTTGCACGAGGGGCATGTTTGAGTTTAAAATCATTATTAGAGCCTTCATCTTTGTTGCTTAAATTGCTGGGATGAGTTGGTTCCTTGTCAAACACAATCATGGAATGGCTTTCTTCTGTGTATTGTGATATTATTGTAATTATTCCTACATTATGAAAGTACTCCTTTGATGAGTTGGTTCCTCAAAATGGCTTTCTTTACCCTATTTAGCCTCAAGTTAACATATCCAGATGGGGATGCATTACTCTGTGGATGTGTATGAGGTCCTAGTTTAAATCCCCCTTTTTTTGCTCCTGAAGTTAGAAAATGTACATTCATCATGCAAGTTATCGTCAAGTACATGTTACTGCTTTTTTCTTCTTGCTTTTGTAATTGATGACTAGCACCCTGATAAATATGTGATCCAGAACTTCTTTTTGCTATGCCAAATTGAGAGGGGGGGGGATCAAACCTGAGACCTTGTGATCTTAAGGCATCAGCTTTAATCAACTCATAAAGGGCCTCATTGATGAATTCTTGACTATTTTATTGTGCCTGTAGTTTAATTACATGAACTGCAAGTCAGGTCACTGTGAGCATTTTTTATCACTATGTGCTTTTTTTACTTCTTTTTTCTTTGAGTTTATTTCATGTGATCCTTGGCGGCTTGGCAATATTCAATGAGGTTGATGCTTCAGCCTTTAACCTTGCTTTTAGTTTCATATTTCACAATCAATTCCACTTTCCCCCTATTTGATCTTGCCAAAAAAATGAGGGTTTCATATTGGAAATCACTCAACAAGCCACATATAGGTCTTCAAATTCCATGTGCATAAATGATTACTCAGATGGGTTTCGTCTATACTATGCAGCCAGGATATCTTTGTAAACTTATACCAGACTCTGCCCCTGTTCATCCTGAATCATTGGAAGATGTGCTTGATGGTAAAATTGCTGATTTTATTCTTGTTTTTCATTAGGAGATTGGACTGGTCAGTTTTCATCAGCTTATGCACAGCTGATATTTTACGTGATTTTTCTGCATTATCTGGCCTATTGTAATTGACTGGGATACACTTGCATTTTTTTTCAGATGTGAGGGAAAAGATATTACCAGGGGTAACACATTGGCAAAGCCCAGAATATTTTGCTTATTTTCCTTCTAATAGCAGCACGGCTGGATTTCTTGGAGAAATGCTCAGTGCTGGTATTAACATTGTTGGTTTCAGTTGGGTAACCTCTCCAGCAGCAACTGAACTTGAAATGATTGTTCTGGACTGGCTTGCCAAAATACTTAAGCTACCTGAAGATTTCCTTTCGTTGAGTAGGTGGAGTTGACTTTATTGAGTCTGGTCTCATAAAGGATAGACCTGCTTCTGTTTATTCCTTAACAAACACCTCAATATATTCATTTATTTTGGTATACGAGTGGATTTTGTACATAAAATTATGAGTTTGAAAATCATCAAGCAAGCATGTTATGTCTACATTATGCTTTTGTCAGAAAACAACCTTCTTCTACCTACTCATCCAATCTACCTAAGTGATATGCTTGTTTTATGAGCTGTTGTATTTGTATTGTGTCTGAAAATGTGCCCTCAATATCCATCTGAAGTAGTTCTCTCTGAAGCCATGTTGTAGAGTGTGGCGGTGGTGTGATACAGGGAACTGCAAGTGAAGCAGCTCTAGTTGTACTACTGGCTGCACGTGATAAGGTTTTGAGGAAGGTTGGAAATGATTCTCTCAGGAAACTTGTTGTTTATGCATCAGATCAAGCACATTCTTGTATACAGAAAGCCTGCCAGGTAATTTTGGAAATTTCAGTCGATGTTCATCATGTGGAAGTTTGTACTTATTCAAAATTCTGGAGCAGAAGTCATATCAAGACAATTTAATGACCCGGGCAAACATATTACTCATCCTGTATTGACAATTTGACATGTACCTTAAGAATATGAACTATTGGTTAACAATGAATTAGGGTTCCTTCTGTTTGTGTCCTCTTCATCTGGCACGTGTAGATTATATTCACTGAAAATCATTGACACTAATGAAGCTTATAACAATTTTATGGGTCTTAGAGAAGGCAGTGGAGATGTGGCCTCAATTGATATTAAAAAAGAAAAAAGAAAAAAGAAAAGATGAGTTCTCAATAATCTTTTTATGTGCGACAAGCACTTGATTGCCTTGAATTCATCAAGCTTTTGGAAGACAAAGGTGGTCATTTTCAAGGATAAAGTTCCTCAATGATATCAGTTTCTAATTGCAAATTTCAGTGTGCATATGACTGGGTAATTTCTTTTGTATTTATGTCATATGCTTGTTGTTTCATTGTAGATTGCCGGAATTTATCCAAAAAACTGTAGGATGGTGAAAACGGACCCTTCAACTAATTATGCCCTTTCACCTGATGTACTTAGTGAGGCCATATCGGAAGATGTTGCTGCTGGTCTCATACCTGTGCTTTTATGTGCTACTGTAAGACAATGCGAGTTTTACTGTTTGTTCACTAGTTTTCGTTTTTGTCATATTTAGATGGCTTAGTGATAACCCTTTTTGCTATTTGTTTATTGCTAGAAGTTAATTACAACTCTTCTTCCTCCGTATGTCCTCCTTTTTTTTCCTACTGTTTTTGCTCAGCTGAAACCATGCTTGATCACTTATGGATGTGGGGTGGAATAATAGGTGGTAGTTTTAAATTTTAATCGAGGTAGCTTCATTAAATTGCCTACCATCACCTTAAACTAGGTTTGACATTCAACTGTAAGAACTGAAGTAATAGCTCAAAGCTTATGAATAATTAAAAAAAAAAGAAGCTCAAAACCACATTGAAATCTCTTATTGCTCCCCCAATTCCAATATAAAGAATTATCTTTTCTGTGAGAGGTGCAGCTGGAGCAATAGTCTCAATCCTTGATGTTTCTAGTGCTGCCCTTTTTTTATTTTGCCTTGTCTGCACGATTGTTTCTAGTAGTGCCTTATTTTTTGTTTCTATATTGTTTTAATCCATATGGAACCGTTAATCAATTGTTCCTACCATAAGGAAGAGAGACAGTAGTTCTTAATCAAGATTTGTTTGTTCTTAGTGAATTTGGTGAATTGGAAGGAACTTTTTTAATGATTTTGAAGTGGAAGGATTTTTCAATTTTGTAATTCCTAATGCATAAGTATTTATATTTACCAGGAGAACTAGATGCCTTATTGCAACATGCTTTTGACACGTTGCTTTGGAAATGTGGAATTATCTGTTACCTGTTGACTATAGATGTGCATCTGGTTTTGGTCTAATGTCGTGTTTCTTACTGTTTATGTTCCCAAGCTGGAGATTGTATGGATAAGGCATCTTTAGTAGAATTTTTAGCATTTTGATTGTAGAAAGACTTACAATAATGTAGTAGCGTGTGGCCATTTGTTAGGAAGTTTGAGTGGTAGTACTAATTGTACTTGGTACAGAGAAACTATACATGGAATTATGAATGTATTAAGGACTAATGTTATGGGATGTGAGATCCCATGATTTTATGCTTGTCTTGTGCAATTATTCTTACGTGGTTATATATCAATCAAAATGAATACAATGAATCTATAATATTTTTGTTTGGAAATTTGGTTTTAGAAATAAGCATCACATGGTTGCTTTCAGGTTGGTACTACTTCCTCGGCCACTGTTGACCCATTGCTTCCTCTTGGAAAGATTGCTAAGGTAAGGGGATCAATTACATTGTTAGGTGACACTATGGTTCAGATGTTTGCATCTTATGTTCTAAGGCATTATATTTAATGACAAAGGATCTCATGGTTTCACTGAAGCACTTCAAATTTCATTGCATCTACTAATGGATGTACTGTAGTTGGTTCCTGTTTCCATTGAAGCTATCAATTTTAATGGCTCAGTTGTCAGCTCAGATAAAGGGACTAGTTGGATTCTTTCATTGTCAAAAGATTTGTTTGTTAGGCTTATGATATTTCTCCTTTGTTTATGTCTTCATGTGAATGTTCTAGTGAGTTTCTATCAATTAAAAGCCAAAAAGTATAGAGAAAAAAAGGGTGGCCTAGTGACGTTGCAGGCCTTGGGGAGGGTGTATGTAGCCTTGTGATTGTACCTGTGATGTCTGGGTCACAGTGGAGCGTCCTCACTGCATTGTGCTACCTAGTCTGCCCTCTGAAAGGCATTTAAAGAGACTTAAAATCTGCAAAGACTAAGTATTGGGAAGAGGAATTCCTGAAAAAAATAGAGGGATGTAGTGGTTATGAAATAGTAATATGACAGAATCTGTGTATTCTAGACTGTTTAATGTACGTGCATACTGGAAAGAGCTTGTAAGGAAGTCCATAGAACAGGTCATTCTCAACTCTCAAGTCATGCCTGCCTCATTCACACATCCTAATACTGCTGGCATAGCCTGTGATCATTTCATCTTGTTGAGAATTATTCAAATTTAGTGCTACTGCTTCATTTGCTATTAACCAAACAAACATGTTACCACAGTTTTAATTTATTCTAAACAGGTATTTCTCTGGATAAGTTCTGAGTTATGAGCTAGGCACTTGAAACACGTGGGTACTTTGTAGAGAAATAAGAACAAAATGATGATAATAAAAGAAGTCAGTGCACAACCTCACAGTTTGTGGATGGAAATGTAGATGTCAGCTACCTTATGCTGCACAGTGAGGTTTGGACCTGGGGTTGTGACCTCCAGATCAAGCAGCTCATAATTGCCATAACCTTACTCTCATGATTTATGAAAGAGAATACATATTCTTTAAGGCAGCTTTTTCCATCTAGGTTCTAAGTTTCCTCCTTCCTTTGCTTTCCTGGTTAATCTGAAGTATAACTTGAGATCACTGACATGAAGCATTCTGAAATCTCTACTGGAGGATGCATATTCTGTTTTATACTGTCAGGGGAGTAAATAATCGTAGTTACGTATCAATACCATGCGAGAATGTGAAAGCATTTGCTGTGTTGCTAGTGATCTGGAGGAATTGCTGATTAAAATTGTATGATTTTAATTTTTTGTCCAGGACTTAAGGTGAGTGAAGAACTTTATTGGCCCACAGCAAGGCCTACATATATGCTTGATGTGAGAAATGCTGCTAGGGTAGGGTAATTGCATACATGCCAGGCACAGGCTAGCATGTATTCTGTTGCTTCTGTTGTTAAAAGTACATAACAAGGTGATGCATTTTTGTCTCCTACCCTTAAAGGAATTCATGTTGTCTTGAACTGAAAGTATGATATTCACTAGTCACAATATTTTGTGGGGGATATTGATAGACTTGTAATTGTGTAAGAGACAAATCATATGTTGCTAGTGTGTTTTCTGTTGCTTCTGTTGTTAAAAAAGTACATAACAAGGTGATGCATTTTGTCTCCTACTCATAAAGGAATTCATGTTTTCTTGCACTGAAAGTATGATATTTACTAGTCACAATATTTCATGGGGGATATCGATAGACTTGTAATTTTGTAAGAGACAAGTCATATGTTCAACTGCCAAATTCGTCAATAATAGTACTCTGCCTTTTCATTCTCTACTAGATAAATCTATGACGGTAATATAAGCAATGACTATTTTGAAGGATCACGGACTGAGAATCTTTTGTATGCATGGGCTGCTGCAGAGTAACAGAATGTGGTTTCATGTTGATGCTGCTTATGCTGGAAGTGCTTGTATTTGTCCTGAGTACCGTCAATATATTGATGGTGTAGAAGAAGCTGATTCATTCACCATGAATGCACATAAATGGCTCCTCACAAACTTCGATTGTTCTGCACTCTGGGTTAAGGTATGCACATTATGGTCATTAAATATGAATATCTCCGTCTGTTAGCTGATATAAACAAAGGCTACCAATGCTAGGGTCTTAATCATCTGTCTACGTATTTCTCTCTCATATGTGTCAAAGATTTTTTCAACAGTTGGGGATACAGGTTTGGACTGTGGACATCCTGTGCCGCAATGCAATTTGTCTAGGATTTCCCGTGCAGCAATGTCATTTGACTAAAATTGTAGTTTTTTGAAGAGCTAACATTGTCTTTGCTTGTGATAGTTTTAGTTCAGTGAATTCCTATGTTATTTTGATTTGCCACCGCTATCTAGTGTCGCCTGTAATTTCATCTACACATCTTTAT
The DNA here is from genome assembly GCA_033239525.1 of Nepenthes gracilis. Taxonomy (NCBI): domain Eukaryota; kingdom Viridiplantae; phylum Streptophyta; class Magnoliopsida; order Caryophyllales; family Nepenthaceae; genus Nepenthes; species Nepenthes gracilis. The sequence continues at coordinate 26,586,838 of BSYO01000003.1, forward strand.
TTTCCAGTTTTCTTTAGTTTTTCAAAGTCATTTTGTCCCTTGTTGATGGGAAAGTGTATGCTCAATGTAGAGTTTTGCAGATACCAATCAATGTTTCAACTTTTGACAGATTGAGATGAAAATGTGATAGATGTGTGTCCTGAGCCCAAGTACATGGAAGTGTTTTCATTGCATCAGAATTATAATGATCTTTTTAGCTAATATGAATTGAGAGACAGTTGTGTATTTTATCTTAGAGAGGTAAAACAATATGATTCTAAGTCCACTGATTAATTACATTCTCTCGATTTGTATGTTTTAGAAAATTGTGTACTTTAACCTCCTCCCTTCTCTTCAGGGTTTAGTGTTTCATTATGAAATAGAGTGCTCATGGATGGGTTTGGATTGGGACAGATAAGAAGAGAGAGGCAAAGATGCTAGCGAAGAATGTAAAGTTGATTTAAATGAAGTGTACTAAATTTAGATTTTGGTCCAAATTTGAGTTGCAATGCTTTCAACAAAAAAGACAAAGAAGGTAAATAAAAAAAAAAAAAATGAAGAAAGGAAAGTTACGGAATCTTAAAATGTCTTTCACGAAAGACAGCAAAGTTGGTGTTCCATTTATATAGAACAATATAGATCTGCTTTCTCTTTCAGATTCCTCTTCCTTCACAGGCCATAGCACATATAAGATAAGAGGGAAAAGCTGCCCTATTCTTCAATTCTCTTTGACTTTCCTGCAAACCAGATCACTTCCCAAGCATGTCCCAACTGGTCTCTGAAAGCTAAGCGAGCAATAGCTCGCCAGACTCTAGCTGGAAGGTGTGGTATGTTGGGTTATGGGTCACTCCCGTGTGGGCCCGACTTGATGAGGCGGGTGGAGGTTCATATCCTCACCGCATGGAGAAAGATCAAATTGAGCTCGCCAAATGCTCGAGCGGATTTTCCAGTACGCCCGCCGCTCGCCGTGAGCTCGAGAGGAGCTCGAGCTGTTTTTCCAGAATGTGCCCCGCTCGATGTCCGCTTGAGAGGCGCTCGAGCGGATCTTCCAGAATGTGCCCCGCTCGCTAGGTGCTCGAGCGGTGGCCGGCGCTCGCCGCGCGCTCTACAGCCGCTCGAGCGGGCGCTAGTGATGTAAAACGCGGGACTTTCGTTTTTAGGGTTATGCAATCACTTTGAGCGCCGTTCCAGAGAAGAGAAAAGAGAGAAAAGAGAGAGAAGAAGAAGATGATGAAGAATTGAGCCTCCGCTCGGGTTTTCAATCAAGTTCCAGTCTTCGGTGATCCCACGTACGAGATTCTTGCTGTTGTGAAGAATGTCTCCCGGGTTCCATCTCTTCTCTTATTCTTTATACTTCTTGTAAGGGCTGTCCACAATTAGTTGATATTGTTTTTTGTGATTTGGGGTTTGTGTAACCGATCAATTGCTGCTAGTGAAAATTTCGAACTCTGTGTCCCGTGGGTTTTCTCCCTCATTTCATAGGGAGTTTTCCACGTAAAAATTGTGTCTTCCTTGTTTGTGTGTGCTGTTCGTGTGCTTGATATCGTCTATCACGTATTTTATCGCGGTTCAAATAATCTTTTAAATCTAACAAGTGGTATCAGAGATTTTGGTTCGTGTTGAGTATTGTGACTTGTTTGAATCGATGACGTCTTCTTCGTCAAAGAATCTGCCGTTTGGCATCGAGCAGTTCAACGGGCAGGGGAACTTCATTCTCTGGCAAGAGAGAGTGAAGAACATTCTGACGAGAGAAGGGACAGTGTAGGCGTTGAAGAAGAAAGATGAAAAGCTTGAAAAAATGACCGACGATGAATGGCAAGACAAGAGAAATCTTGCAAATTGTACTATTAAGTTGTGCCTGGCGGACAACACTCTTCAAGAAGTTATTGGCCTAATTGATCTGGCGGAGATCTGGGAGAAGTTGGAGAGCCGTTACAAGTCAAAATCTTTGACAACCAGACTGCACGTGAAGAAGCAATTTTATGGCTTACGGTTATCAGAAAGAGGGAGCTTTGAGAAGCACTTGGATGAATTTAACCGGATATTGACGCAGATGTCTACTCTTGATGAGAAAATCAAGGAGGAGGACAAGGCACTAGTTCTACTGGCCTCTCTACCGGCCACCTATGATCACATCGTCACGACCTTGCTGTTCGGCAAGGATACCTTAAAGTTGGACGAAGTTATTGCCTCTTTGCTTATGAACGAGTCCAAACGGTCACAAGGGACATCATTATCTTCTCATTCTGAGGTGCTGGTGACCGAATCCAGTGGAAGAAGTAAAAGTCGCTACCAGAAATCAGGAGAAAAATGACGCAGCAAGTCACAGTCCAGATATCAAAACCTAGAGTGCCATCACTGTGGCAAAAATGGCCACATCAAGAAGCACTGCTACAAATAGAAGCGTGAGAATGCTGAAGGTAGTGAGAAAAAGACTGACAAGACTCGGGAGGAAGAAAGAGCTACTGTTGTTACCGGGACTGATCTTTGGCTAGTGTACCAAGAGGATGAGGTGGTAAATCTGGCTGATCTTGAGACAAGCTGGGTGGTGGACAGTGGTACTTCACTTCACGTCACGTCACGTCACGGAAGGAGTTCTTCACATCATACACTCCTGGCGACTTTAGAGTATTGAAAATGGCCAATGAAGCTATGTCTCGTATTGCTGGCTATGGTGATGTGTGTCTCACCACAAGTAATGGAACCAAGTTGCTGCTGAGGGACGTTAGACATGTCCAGGATGTTCGACTGAATCTAATCTTGGCTGGTAAGCTTGATGATGAGGGTTTTTGTAGCACCTTCTGCGCAGGAGCATGGAAGTTGACTAGAGGGTCCCTGGTTGTGGCTCGGGGTAGAAAAGTTTCCAATCTGTATATGTTGCAAGCCTTGATTACAGCTGGAGATGTGCATGTTGATAGAGATGAGGAGCTTTCAGATTTGTGGCACCGTCGGTTGAGTCACATGGGTGAGAAGGGCCTAAACTGTTTGGCGAAGAAAAATTATCTTCGGGGTGTAAAGACAGCTCAGTTGAAGACTTGTTCTCATTGCATGGCTGGAAAGCAATGACGGATCTCATTCAACGGCAATTTATCTACAAGGAAGACTGATCTTCTTGAATTGGTCCACTCTGACATATGTGGCCCATTCAAGGTGAAGACTCTTGGAGGTGCACTCTACTTCATCACATTTATCGATGACTGTTCTCGAAAATTATAGGTGTATCCACTGAAATCGAAAGATCAAGCTCTTATGTTCTTCAAGCACTTTCATGCTTTGGTTGAGAGGCAAACGGAAAGAAACTGAAATGCATCTGAAGTGATAATGGTGGGGAGTACATCGGAGCTTTTGATGAGTATTGTTGATCTCATGGAATTCATCATCAAAAGACTCCACTGAAAACACCGCAACTGAATGGGGTAGCCGAAAGGATGAATGAGACTTTGATGGAGGGTCTGATGTGTGCTTTCGGAGGCGAAGCTCCCTGGATCGTTTTGGGGGGAAGCCATGAGGGCCGTGGCCCATGTCGTCAACTTGTCACCACACGGTACCTTGAACGATGAAGTGCCTGAAAAGATATGGACCGGAAAAGATGTATCCTATGATCACTTGCGCGTATTCGGATGCAAGGCCTTTGTTCATGTTCCCAAAGATGAGAGGACCAAGCTAGAGTCAAAGACCAGACAGTGCACATTTCTCGGTTACGAGGAAGATGAGTTTGGGTATCGACTGTATGATCCAATTGAGAAAAAGTTGGTTTGATCTAGGGATGTCGTGATTGTTGAGCACGAGACTATAGAGGATATCGGCAAAGACTCAGAGTTTGTCTCCAAGAATGATGACAGCCGGGTACGTGATTCAGATCTTCTGCCGACACTTGATCGTCAGCAGAATGAAAGTCAAGGCAATGCTGAAGATGAAGAAGATCACGAGACCGCAGTGCCCGAGAGTGATGAGGATGAGGCTATTCCTCCTGACACTGCAGAGCCTATTGAGCCTATTCCGCTCCGACGATCCACGAGAGATCGAAGACCCCCTACTCGTCTGTCAGCCGAGGAGTATGTGTTACTCACAGACGGAGGAGAGCCCGAATGCTTCGAGGAAGTTATGGAGGATGAACACAAGGCGGAGTGGATGGAAGCTATGCAAGAAGAAATGGCATCGTTGCATGAGAATCACACATTTGAGTTGACAAGGTTGCCGAAGGGAAGAAGAGCATTGAAGAACAAGTGGGTCTTCAGATTGAAGACAGATGAAAACAGCTCACAACCGAGGTACAAAGCAAGACTGGTTGTGAAGGGCTTCAATCAACAAAAGGGTATTGACTTCGACGAGATCTTTGCACCTGTGGTAAAGATGTCTTCCATTCGAGTGGTGCTCAGGTTGGCTGCTGTTCTTGACCTGGAGTTAGAACAGATGGATGTGCGGACAACATTTCTTCACGGTGATCTTGAAGAAGAAATCTACATGGAGCAACCAGAGGGATTCCTTGTCAAGGAAAAGGAGAACTTGGTATGTCATCTCAAGAAGAGTCTGTATAGCTTGATACAAGCACCAAGGCAATGGTACAGGAAGTTTGAGTCTGTCATGATCAGTCAGGGCTATCAGAAAACGACCTCGGATCATTGTGTTTTTGTTCAGACTTTCTCCGAGGATGATTTTGTTGTTCTTTTGCTCTATGTGGATGATATGTTGATTGTTGGGCGTAATACTTCTCGGATCACGGAGCTAAAGCGACAGCTTGGGAAATCCTTTGCTATGAAGGATTTGGGACCAGCGAAGCAAATTCTGAAAATTAGAATTTTTTGCGACCGCAAATCAAGGAAGCTATGGATGTCACAAGAGAGCTACGTGGAGAAAGTGCTTCAACGCTTCAATATGGAAAAGGCAAAATCAGTGAGCACACCGCTGGCCAATCATTTCAAGCTAAGTACTCGTCAATGTCCCTCTACTGAAGATGAAAAGGCATGTATGAAAGGTATGCCCTACTCTTCAGCCGTAGGTAGCCTAATGTATGCCATGGTATGTACGAGACCGGATATAGCCTATGCTGTGGGAGTTGTTAGTCGATTTTTATCAAATCTCGATAAGGAGCATTGGTCCGCTGTAAAATGGATTTTGAAGTATCTTCGAGGAACTTCTAAGCAGTGTTTGTGCTTTGGAAGCAAAGAGCCTCTACTGGTTGGATATACTGATGCAGATATGGCGGATGATGTCGACTCATGGAAGTCTACTTCAGGATATTTAGTTATGTTTGCAGGAGGAGCTGTTTCCTGGCAATCGAGATTGCAGAAATGTGTTGCTCTCTCTACTACTGAAGCGGAATTCATTGCTATTACGGAGGCAAGCAAGGAGATGCTATGGATGAAGAAATTCATTCGGGAACTTGGTCTCAAGCAAAAACGGTATGTGTTGTTTTGTGACAGTTAAAGTGCAATCCATCTTAGCAAGAACTCATCTTTTCACGCCAAATCAAAGCACATTGATGTGAGATATCAATGGGTGCGGAATGTTATTGACACGGGTTCATTGGTGTTGGAGAAGATCGGGACAGAGGAGAATGGATCAGATATGATGACCAAGACATTACAAAAGGGGAAGCTTGCAACTTGCTGTGCTATCGCCGGGATGACGGTGTATGGCCCCACACAATCGTGAGGGGAAGTTTGTTGGGTTATGGGTCACTCCCGTGCGGGCCCATACCCACTTGATGAGGTGGGTGGAGGTTCATATCCTCACCGCATGGAGAAAGATCAAATTGAGCTCGCCAGATGCTCAAGCGGATTTTCCAGTACGCCGGCCGCTCGCCGTGCGCTCGAGAGGAGCTCAAGCGGTTTTTCCAGAATGTGCCCCGCTCAATGTCCGCTCGAGAGGCGCTCAAGCGGATTTTTCAGAATATGCCCCGCTCGCTAGCCGCTCGCTAGGTGCTCGAGCGGTGGCCGGCGCTCGTCGCGTGCTCGACAGCGGCTCGAGCAGGCGCCAGTGATATAAAACGCGGGACTTTCGTTTTTAGGATTATGCAATCACTTTGAGCGCCGTTTCAGAGAAGAGAAAAGAGAGAAAAGAGAGAGAAGAAGAAGAAGAGGAAGAATTGAGCCTCCGTTCGGGTTTTCAATCAAGTTCCAGTCTTCGGTGATCCCACGTACGAAATTCTTGTTGCTGTGAAGAACGTCTCCCGGGTTCCATCTCTTCTCTTATTCTTTATACTTCTTGTACGGGCTGTCCACAATTAGTTGATGTTGTTTTTCGTGATTTGGGGTTTGTGTAACCGATCAAATGCTGCTAGTGAAAATTTCGGACTCTGTGTCCCGTGGTTTTTCTCCCTCGTTTTATAGGGAGTTTTCCACGTAAAAATTGCGTCTTTCTTGTTTGTGTGTGCTGTTCGTGTGCTTGATATCGTCTATCACGTATTTTATCGTGGTTCAAACAAGCTTTTAAATCTAACATGGTAGAGTTACAAGTGTATCATGAATTTATTTTTTCATTACACAAATACGAGTTTCTCTTGTGTCAAATGTCTCTCGGTTTGTTTCAATCTGAACTCTCTTTCATATCTCTAGAGTGTGTCGCCTTTGGTTGCTCTATTGTTCTTTATGCTTCTTGTGAGCTGGCCTCAATGCTTCTTTATTTAATGTCGGGGCTGAGAAGAGAAAAGAAAAAAAAAAAAAAGATTTTCGTTGTTTTTTTTTTTGGGGGGGGGGAGCCGAAAGGATCACAGTGGTGTCTCATTTTTAAGAGATAGTTGCCCAATGTAGTATTTATTCACTTTAATTGCAAATAGGTTTTTAGTTGGAAGCTTTAATAAATGAGGAGACGGAAGCATGTTATCTTAATTTCTTGTTGACAGGATCGAAGTGCTTTGACTCAATCGTTGTCTACTGACCCGGAGTTTCTGAAAAACAAAGTAAGTTTTTTTTCCATCGTGTCTTGATAATCCTAAATGTGAGCCCTCCACGATAATAGTTATATGACAAGAACTCACTATCCACATGCATCAGAATTTTAACATGATGAAGTCATAAGCAAGGAATAGAAGCAGCATTTTTAAACCAACCAATCTACTTGGTGTCTTACAGATCTAGGCTTGCAATAATAAGTGGTATTTCATCTATTTATTCATCTGAGTTTTTGGAAACTAAATTCTGCCTATGATTGTGATATTATCCACACCATAGATGTCCCCAAGTCCGGATGGTCAAGGAGGATTGTGTTAGGCAGCTGACAACCATCTTAAAACTTGGTCACTGGAAGTTAAGAAACCTTGTAGCCGAAGCCACTTTATTGGAATAAGACTGTTTAGTTTAATTTAGTTCTTTGCATTTAGTTCTTTGCAGCCTAACAAACTCAAACTGGGCTCTACTGCTACATCTATGTGCTGTAGGTATCAATTATATGCTAACATAACAAGCCTGCAGACTAGTAGGGATATCATATGTTGTGTTGCCTCCATATGACATATTGATCTCATTGTGGTGCTAAGTGGTCGTCTTGTAGTCCATATGCAACCAGCCTATTATAAGTTTCTGCTTATTCAGTGTCATTGCAATCCATTTGCATAGGTAATCTTTTTACATAGAATTCATAGTTTTTTCATCCATATGCAATTTGTTGCAGGCTTCAGAGACAAAGATGGTTGTGGATTATAAGGACTGGCAAATTCCTCTTGGGCGTCGATTCAGGTTGGTTTGAACTTTTCCAGCAATTAGTTACATTCATGTACAGCTGAGAGGTGAGGAGAGATAGAGGAGGGAGAGGAAGTTACAGTTGAGATATATGGATTATTTGAAATGAGGGTTGGAATGGTTATTTCTAGATAACTGAGAATAAAAAAACTAGGGAGGTATTATTTTTTGTTATACTTTTAAGGAATTATTATTCTTACCACTAGAACAATTAAATAGTAAAATAATAATTTTATTGGGAATAAGGTAGAGATCAAATTTTTATTTCAGCCTACTGCCTACCAAATACAGTGCAAATGACTTGCTTTTGATTTAGCATTATGTGTTAAGTCATAGAACATTGAATGCATTCTGCACAATCCTGACAAAATAAAGCAAATGAGTAGTGTGATGGAAATTGGATGAGATCTTATGAATGGAGTTACTTTATTGCTGATTAAAATAACCCTCATTAATGGTCTTTGCTGCTATCCATTGTCCAGTAACGAGTGCTCTACTAAGATTTATGATGGGAAAATATCATAATATTATCAGCTTCTCCTGTTTTTCCAATTCTATTTTCTTTTTTTTTTTTGCTGCCCAATTTATTCTTTTTAAAAAGATATTAAGTCAAATATACCACATTTTATGTGGCATTTTAATATATATATATATATATGATGCCAAAAAATTTTAGAAGTGGAAAAGGTGAAAAATAAAGTTTCATTTTGGAATTCTTCTACATGATGATTTGGGCAAAATATATGGTATTAAAATAAAAGTTGAGAATGTTATTTGAAAAAATAATAATTGAGAATTGAGTTGGAAAAAAGTAAAAAGCTGAGAATTTTTTGATAATTTCCCTGTTTTTGATTTCTCCTTTGTCTCTACTTCTTAATTAATCTATATATTTTCCTTGCCTTTTCATATATTGTAGGTAAATTATCTTGCTTTGTGTTGTACATTCTTCATCTGCTCTCTCGTATTTCTTTTTCTATGTATCACAAAGAAGGAAAAAAAGAGCCATTACTAGTTACTATAACAAATCTGAGATTGGGGTTATAATTTTCCCCTACTTATTCAATTCATTATTGGGTTGTAAATTTACTGTTTGGATGTTGTGAGGAGGAAAATTATTCTTATATTGAACCTTCCAAACACTTTATACTTACTCCTACCTGCTTAATAACTCTTATCTTTGGCTGTTTAAGATTGACAATATTGAATTCTTGTGTCACAAGTCAAATTTAATGCACATGATTTTGAATTCTGTTGTGAACCCTCTAGAATGACATCAAGTGAGACACTAGAATGACTTCTGACTATTTTTTTAAATTTTAGAAGCTGTTGCTTGGATTGAGTGAATGAATGTTGGAAGAAGATTTTCTTTGCTTACCCAAATGATGGGACAGAATTCTTTTTTTTTCACTATATGCAAAATGAACGGAGCTATTGAAATATCACTAATGAACATTATGACTGGATGCTATAGGCAAGAATTTGTCTAGTTTGGATAAAATATCACTATTTCTGCTGTTACCCTCATCTTCTGTTTTGAACTCTCTATAATAGATGTAAACTGCCATACAGTTTTCTTTTTTTCCGGTGTGTTTTAGTTGCATTAATTAACCCCTAATATGTGTGCAGATCACTCAAGCTATGGATAATATTGCGGTTATATGGTCAGGAAGGCCTGCAATCTTACATAAGAAATCACATAATGCTGGCTAAACAATTTGAAGATCTTGTTCATCAAGATGCTAGGTTTGAGGTAAACATGTCCTCCTGACTTTTAAAATAGTTCTGAATCGAAATCATGTTTGAATGCCTCGTTGTGTATTTTGTGGTGATTTGTATCTCACAATTATTATCGGATGTGCAGGTGGTTGCTCCTCGGAACTTCTCGTTGGTATGTTTCCGGTTGGTGCCTCCTAATGATGATGAAAATTATGGCAATAAACTGAACCGCAGTTTGTTGGAAGCCGTCAACTCTACTGGAAAAATATTCATTTCTCACACAGTAAGGTTTTTCTTTCTTCTTCTTTTTTTTTTTTAACTTTTTGTGCTACTTGGTCCTCTCTTTTTCAACTATAAACCTGGCTTGAACAGAGGAACAATTTTTTTTCTCAATTATGAATATTTTATACAGGTTCTGTCCAATAAATATGTATTATGCTTTGCCGTTGGAGCTCCTTTGACAGAAGAGAGGCATATAAATGCGGCATGGAAGGTCTTGCAGGAAAATGCTTCCGCCCTGCTTTTGTAGGGTAAGCGATCCGGTAAAACCTTATCTGAAGTGGTGTTGTTTATCATCTGAAGTTGATGGCATTTCATGTTATTCATCTCATGATACAAAGCTCATCACCATTGTTGTATTGCTCTGAGTGCACTTTTCATGCAAAAACACAACTCCTTGCATTGATGCAAACATTACTCTGCACAGTAGGCAATTGCATCTATGTGCCAAGTGAGGGAGTCTTCGTAGGGTGCTAATGAAAAAATACCATGACTTCAAGTAAATCGGACATTCAGGGATACAACACAATGGCACTACTAGAGGAGACCTACTATTAGCCTTAAATGCAAGACAATGTGAAAAGTTATGTACAAATTTGCCTTACACGTCAACAAGTCAAGGTGGAACAAAGGCAACTCATGGGCTTACTTAGGGTCCTTTCTGATTCCATAGCGACCTTGGGAATGTATCAGTATTGACTTTATCTTAATATTTTTCAAATCGGAGGGGAGTGGTTCCATCATAGTAGTGGGGTGGACCGGTTCTTTTAGTATGACACTTTCATTTCTGTCCTGTAGGATTGCACATCCAAAAAAGCTGTCCACTTATTCTTCAAGAATGTGGTGAAGTATTGGGATCTTCCTTGGAGTATTGTGAGTGATTGTGATCCTCGCCTCACGAGGAAGTTTTAGAGGGAGCTTTTTAAGCTCTTGGGGGTCCAAATTTTATTTTCCATGAGATTTTATCCACAAGCATGTGATCAAATAGAACCGGTGAATAGCTTGCTTGAATTATATCTCAAACATTTTGTTAGCCCCAAGGAATGGAATTGGGCTAAACTACTTAGTGAGGCACAATTCCCATACATGCAAAGGAGTGAAGCGATGCAACGAAACCCGTTTTGAGATTGTTTTGGGACATCAACCCCTCTTCCCTTGGAACATAGTAGTGGGATACAACAGAAGATTGTCATAGATTTTATGATCAAAAGACTTGTTCAAAGTTTTATAATCAATGTAACTTTTATATTTAAGATTTAACATAATGCTAAGCTTGTTAAATTAATTATTTAAGTTAAAATAAACTAATACTTAATTTAATTATGACTTTTTTTTACTATGATTAATCTAAATAAATTAAGTATGACCGTTATGATGCAAATAATGATTAATTTTTTTAAAGAAAATTTAAGCAATAAAATCAGTTCAATATTGGTATATTAATATATATTTTGATATAATAATAAATTTCTTTTTAGTTGTACATAATATTAGACAGGAGGCTAAATATTAATAAAGTATCAATTTTGTTCTCTCATATCAAGTGATATAGATAGGTCCTCCAATGTATAATTATACCATTTATAATAATATATTAAAAAAAACTTTGAAAACCAATTCTTTACAACTATTTAAAATCGTTGGCAAATCCAAGTGTATTTTTTTAGTTTTTATTTTTTTAAAAGGATTTTCACAAAGCCAGTGGCAATGACCTCCTGCCTCTAGTGCAAGCACCAAGGCCATGAACAACCAAAGATTGCAACACATTGTAAGATTGGAAGACTTAGTTCAAAGCTTTACGGTCAATGTAACTCATACATTCAAAGTTTAACTGGGCATGTATAGTTATGAAGTATCTATTCGTTTATTTAATGTCAATATTTTACAAGAAAGCTTGAAACCATATTTCATAACAGTACACTAAATATAAATTTATTTAATATTTTAAATATTTATAAGATAATTATTACATTCAAGGTTTATTCGGGCCACCAAATAGGAGAACATGGCCAAATCCCTTAACAATTCCCATATCCTTAACCTTATATATATCATAATCTGAGTACTCTTCCACATCCATAGTAGGTTCAATCTCATGTTCTCCATTTACAATTATAAAATCTTTACAATATGCATCATATCGAGGGTTTATTTTGGGACGAAAACCACTTCCCATGGGAGGATCAGGCTGGCCAGGTGGACTATAAACTTGACCTCCACATGCAACGAAAGTGCCATGCTCTGCCAAGCTAGTGAAAATCTTCTTCGGCCAAAATCCAATTAGGGTGGCATTTTCTCCAACTCCGAGCCACCAATTTCCGCTGTGTATATCCTAGTTTTATGGAAACATCCGCCAAAAGAGTAAATCATTTACTTATAAAATGGATAGCAATGTTGGTGCTATTATAAAGTTATCTATTTGTAACTTAAAAGCCATGATTAACACCCTAAAATTAGTATCTTGATAAAATATGAACAAAATACATCAATTTAGTCGTTCCTAGTACCCTCAACATTGATTTATTTTGTATTAGACTGCCTTTTTTCATAGAATAAAAAAAAAACAATAGAAATATTAGTATTTACCTGATAAATGAACCAACGACTAACTTTTCTAGTTTTCTTTCCTCTTATTGTGAGAGGACCATGAAAAGCAGAATCAATAGGTATATCAGCTCTGACACTTATAAATCCAGGACATAAGGTATTGAAACAATGAGATTTACCCGCCTGACAAAAAGTATGATAATTAGAAGATAATTAAAAAATCTTATACAATCTTAACTAATTTTAGATGTTTTCTAAAAATATATTTATCCAAGTGATTACTTTATTAAGAAGTTTGCTTACATTTAGATATGCGAAGCCATGAGTATGATTTTCCTTGTACAAAATAGGATTCACCTGAAAAATAAATGTATAAGTTATAACAATATTTACCATCAAAATAAGTGAATAAAATATCTAAAAATCAAAAATGACCTGCTCCCTCATGTTTGATAAGGATGTATTTAGAAATTATTGTAACTCTTTATATTGTTGTTGCTAAAAATACAAAAGCAGTTTGATCCTTAATCTTGAAACATTATTAAAAATTAATAGTAATAGCGATAAAAAGTTCTAATTTTGAGCATCTCAAAATATATTTGTGATACTGCCATTCAATTGAAACATCAAATCAACATTTAGTCGACTAATATTCAAATTGGATAATAAAGGCCCAACAGCAAACCATTACCCTTCAATAGGCAATCCAAAAAGGACTATGGTTAAGGATTTTCTAGTGTTACACTCATCTTATAATTATATTTATTGCTATTTAGGGATATGATTAATTGAAACTAGAGTATAGTAAGAATAAGTTATGTAGTTGAAGATTGATATCTAAATTTTTCAAATTTCACAATATATAAATCTTTATATTTTAAACTAGTTTTTTGAATTAGTCTTTAAGTAATGTTATACTATCAAACAACACGAACAATATCATCCACAATACTTGTACTGCAAAAAAAAAAAAAATTGTAATAAAAAATTAGTGATAAAATATTTTATCACAAAAGACGTAAATTGTTATAGTGTTGCTTCATGCAAAAAGTTAAGTGGAGTAAATTTTCTTACCATCCATCCAACTTGTATGCTATCTAAACCATTTTGTAATGTAATTGTCGCAGCGGTGTACTGAGAATTTTTAACAGGAAGATTGTAAACACTTAATATTCCTCCAACTCCTTTATATGTTTTTTTGCTATATGGAATGCTACTTGTACGAACAATTGCAACCTGAAATATAAAATGTGGCTCGTTATATTATTATTATGTTATACCATTCAACATTTATATTGTTATTCAATATGGCATAGAGTGACATATAATAGTGATTAAATTACTTATAAAATCAAATTAGTACATATTTTATTTTCAACAAGTGAGATGTGAAATAGAACATATGCCATCTAACTACCGTCTAATAGAAGATTACCTAAGAGTGATGAGGCTTTGCAACTATCATTTATGGACCTCCTTATATCTAATGCTTATTTGGCCTAGATGTAGGTGCATTGTGAAACTCAACAATATGCATAATATAAAGCAAATCATTTTAGAAGATGGCAATCATGCATTGAAAATTGAGATAGACACTTACATGAGTAGTATTGTTGGGTTGATAACCATTTAGTTTCAATCTTGACGCATATTCCTCTGTAAAAAACTTAATTCGAATGAGATCATCTCTTGTTATTCTTTTGATAGGAACTGTCCCTTCTGGACAACCTCCATCTTTGAAACCGAGTTTTAGCGTTTTAATGTCTGTTGAAAAAGTTTCAGATCGTATCATCTTGGGAGTAAAATTAGGTCTCATCTGAGGAAAAAGAAAGTTCATTTGATGAATTAAAGGATATTCATAGAGTATTAGTACAAAAAATTAAAAAAAAAACTGTACCAATATATGAAACATTTTATATTATAGGTTTCGATGATGGTTAAATCTAAAATCATATCCTTGCAATATTAAACTAGATTTTTACAATTGCACTCTGTGGCCTACTTGCTCTATAATTTAGACAACAAGAAAGAACATAATACTAACCTGAGGATAAAAATTATGATTCTTTAACAATGGATGATCAAATGCTGGTTGTTTGTAGAAATCGATACAATCATATATCTCTCCATCATCTGTCTGCAAAAAAAAAAAAAAAAATTGTTCTAGATTTTGTATGGCAAATGGTAGTATTATTTTGGTATTTTCAAGTTGGTAGTTTTAGGTTTTCTTATAAATTTTCTTATAATGCATCCCACATTATATGTTTTGAGAAGTATTATTCATACATTTTATTCCTTTTTATATTTTAAAGAGAAATTCTTTACAATTTTTACCAATGACTTATATATAATAGTGAAGTAACATTACCCAATAAAATTGATAACGTAAAAAATAAAAGAATATTTGACCATAATTTTAAAATTTTTGAATTTTTACATACTCATTCAGAACCGATAGTTTTAATTTTTGCCTTCTTTCAAGATAGGAAATGAAAAAAAAAAAAGGAATATAAATTTTTTTAAAAAAAAATTATTTGCCCTTTCTTGTCATCCAAATAATTTTTATTTTAATTCAAATGATTTTAGTTTTATAAGAGTTTTTTTGCACACTCTTTTAGAATTTGGGGTCTCTACCCTTCAACTGAGAGGTTGATAAGCCATTTTCAATTACAATCATTTAATTAATATTAAATAATTAAATTTTAATTTTTTTAAAAAAATAATATAATTATTTAATTAATATTAAATAGTTATTATTAAAAAAATTATATCTATATCTTTTTAGAAGGATAGCTCCCCAATTGGCCCTTTTTCACACATTATGGGGCCAATGGTGTGTTTAACATTTAATATAGAGTACATCCACAATGTAATTTGAATAACCAATATGAAATGTGAGGTCGAGTTTTGGGCATTCATTGAATATTTAAAAATTTTTGGATGAATATATTTTGTACTATATTTACAAAACCTTTTTGATTGATTTGTACAATATTTGGTACTATTAATTTTCGATAATTAGACACTTAGTATATGTACACAATTATTTTAAGATTTATACTAAAAGGATATTTATATGATAAAACTCATTGTTTATAAATATTAATTTGACAATCCATTTAATCACTAAAACTCTTAGAATGAGTTGCATGGTTGCCTTACCAAATATAAAATTCATAACAACTTACATGAATTGTTTTCTCAGCCGGCTTTCTGAGAATCTTAAGTTGCTTTTTGATTTCTAATCTATCTTTTTGAGACAATCTCTTGCCATCAACTTTATAATTAATCAACAACAAATATAGCACCACAGCATATATAACGTAACTCTTAGCATCATCTGCATCAATTATGGATATTAGAGTAACGAAATTTTGATTAATATAAATTGTGGTTTATTAAAAATACTAAAAAAATTTTCATATTATTTATTAATCATCAGAGATAGTTTAAAACTATTATCCATTGTCGAATGAGTCCTCCCATTGCAATATTCTATAGAGAGTTATTTGCATATTTAAAAAATCTATTTTTTTACGGAATGCTATCAAATCAAATGATAAAAATTATTATTAAGAGTAAGATGACTTTCTCTTAATGATATAAAAATTAGATCATATAATAGGAGAAATATTTCTCATTTCTTGATAATAAAGAAAGAATATGTGGCAATAAAAGAGAAATTTAATGAAACAATGTTACTTTCTTGTCAGAATCATATAAATATTTACCATTTATAGTTTTGATCTTAAATCCATGGAACAATATGTTAGCTAAAATATGGAAGAATTGAAATCTCAAATTGAAATAATATATGTAAATGATATGAGCTTTCTAAATAAAAACTTATAAATAGTGAATAATAAGAGCCTATTATGCACTATCTCAAAAATTTTTTATTAATGAATAACGAAAATCCATTGAAATGTAAATTACGTATTTTGAATAATACACATGTGTTTGTGTGTGTGTGTATATATATATATATACACACATTACAATAATAAGGTTTCCTAATAATTAATTTCATGACTTTATATATGTATATGTTATGCATAATGTATCAAAGTATACAAACAGATATAAATCAAATACCATTGAAGAATAACCACAGCCTTTAGGGAAGAAATTTTCAAACATGCCCAGTATGGATATGTTTTGATTTGAAAATGTCTATTTATGATTAGCATAGTAGAGTTTTCGCAATATATAATATTCATGATAATAATGAAAAAGTGCATCTATTAATTAACAAGATTTATCTCTTTCAACCAAATCCTATTAGATTTTTTAATCCCAAAAAATAGAAAATAAAAATCTCACTCAATCTGCCTTTTTTTAGTAAGTGTTTGATATAGGGTCAAATGTAAGAGTTTTGGCAGTATTCTTGGATATTGTAACATACTATAGGATTATCTAATGTTTGTGTAGGGTCACGATCGGTCTAAGTTATTACATTATTTGGTATTGAGATTATGATGTCATTATATTTTTATTTTGTATTGAGATTATGGTACTTGTGTTGGGTTTTAATCACTCTATTGTAGATGCCACAAAAAGTGGACAGTCACTCAAGTGCCAAAAAATATTGAAGAGTCGCGTAATATTCATGCGAGGATTACAGTGTCTCATACACGACTAGCATTCAAGGCGCTAGAAACAATAATCGCATACGCTCAAGGCATGCGCAATGGGTGCTCGAGGCATTTATTCTAAAAGCCGTGCCCTTAAGGATTGCCCAAGGAATACCCAAAGTGCCGATTCCAATGGCATCCATAGATTTTAGAGTATCTTGAAATTATTTTTCATATAAGGAATGTCGCACAGAGAGAGAAGAAAAAAAGAGTGAAGAAGGAGAGGTTATGCATTCGATTGAGGTTCAATTTAAGCTTCATTCTTCGTCAAGATCGAATATATTATTATAGAGTAAATTTCTAAAAAGTATTTCGATTAGTTGCTATTGTTTCTCATTATACCTTTTTTTGTAAGTTGTTAGATGTGTTGAGGGGTTGTAATCAACTATTCTTCACTCGAGATTGTAGTATAAAAATTTTGAATCATGTTATTTATAACTGATACTGTTATTATTGTAGTGAATTTATTTGAATTTTATTCCGTAATTTTTTCTTGGTTAAAAATATTTTTTTTTTGTTAAAACGCTATATATTATTATATTTCTTGTACGAACGAGTTTTGTGGTTGACATTTGATCGAGTGCTTGAGTTTTATTTTACTACGTTGAGTTGTATGTGTTTGGGTTGAATTCTAACAATTTGATGCTGCTTTTGGCTGAAAATATTATCACATCTATGACAAATCGATAATTGTGAAAAGTATTTTGTTAAATAGTAGTATTTTATCATGGTATGAGATATTATTGTCAAAAATATTCAATATCATTGATTGATTTATCTAACTAAATGTTTCTTGTATATTTACAATGCTTAAAATTATTATATGACGTTATTATTTAAGTAATAATTTCTATCATTGTCATGACCTAAAAAATAATATACGCAGGTCAAAATAAAATTAATAATATTTTTTTAATCATAACAACCCAACCCGGGCATGACAGTCTAAACATATAGAGGATCCAACATAATAAAACTCACACAAGATCTCATCGGATATAAATCTGGATAATATAATACACGACCTACTATCCACAATTGCAATGGAAGTATTGAATATAACAACTCATCAATATAATACAATAACTCCAATATATTCCATACATGGATCAAAATTCTCATCCGGTCATAGATAAAACCATAATATATCCACAAGATCTAAGACATACCCAATATTAACATCTCTACTCACCGATAGAGATCTGCCGTATCAAATCACATATGAACTCCTACAAGCGTATCCATGCCACTAGTCTGAAAAGATAAAATATAAAAATATGAGTCTAAAACTCAGCAAGTATTAATACCGTATAAAACGGTACACATAAATCAGAAGTATGGATATCGCATAGTAATCACGTAAAACAAAACACAATGCCCATGAAATCCCTAAAAACCGAGGAGATGTCTCGTACTAAATTGTTGTTCGTATCAAACAGTCCATCCGGGACATAATTATAATAAATAACTATCTGATCAAATCTTATAAACGATATCATATCATATAATCCGATGTCACAATACAAAATCGCGACCATCACCACATCCGTATGAGATACATACCATTGTCTGGATCTAAATCTCATAATATGGAAATCAAGAGAAGACTGCCGGAACTAAAACATAAATCAAAACACGTTTCGAGTTTATCATATTAGTACGTACGAGACATTCTTATCGCCCATCCATGCGCCAAACCACGTATCGCAAATCGTAGTCCACGCAACATATGTAAAAATACAAAGTATGCACGAAATCGGAGAACTAAAAATAAATAATACTAATTTGAGAAATGGTTACCCTCGTCTGGTAACCATGGCTATATTTGCTACGATTTAGGCTAGTAGTTTAAAGCCATCTATGTACTATGTCTCCCATAGATTAGGAACTTGCACATATATATTTTACCACCCGCGACATTAGGTACACCTCCAAGTTTTAGTTATATATTAGCACGTCCGAATATATTAGTTTTCCATCAATTCCTTACGATGGTTCTTAATTAAATACATAGTGGGGCAGGTCAGCTACTAGACGTCTCAACATTCCTTCCAGCCGAAGTAGCCATATCATATACGTCCCCAGCGGGACCTCGTCGGGATTAAGCCTCCCTATCAGGAGCGGCGCCACAAATGGCCAATGCCTGGGATCACAAATCGACCTCTAAGGTCTCGAACCGCCATGATCCCGTAGTGATCTCGCCCCCAGCAGTGTGCGTGTGGACCGACGCACGACCTGGTTCATGGTTTCACAATGTATGGATACACAAACATACATATATATCGTCCGGGTGTCCGAAAACCCTTCAAATTATAAATACCAGTACAAAACACCGTACAACTGAAAAAACATACATGCGTGTACACAATTAATGAATTAAGGGTATATAAAAATACATGCATGTTAGTAACATCTCTCACAGTAGTCAAAATATATCAGAAATTAAATCATACCAAGAATAGGACTAGAGGATACTTGCTTTGACTTTATAGTCCGCAAATCTAAAGAAAGGATACCCCGAATCACCCGAATCGGGCCCTCTCTCTCAGCCACCGCGGGCCTGCACGTTGCCCTTCCTCCCCCCTCTGTGCGCGGATCGCCACGCTGCCTCACGCGGCCTTCGTCGGCCTCCTCGGCCTCACCCAGCTGGCACCGGCGCCATTACGCTGCCGTCGTTGCTCTCCTAGCGCGGCTTCACCGCCATTCTCTCTTCGCAACCCACATCACGCGCCACCATCAACGCCACTCATAACCGATGACTACCGGCGCGCCGCCATCACTGCTGACCCCTTCTCTTCTCTCCTCTCCCTTCTCCTCCTCCTTCCTCCTTCCTCTTGCGTGAAACCCTAATCGCCCCCCTTCTCCCTTTCTCACTTCTTTCTCCTGCTCTTCCCGATCCCCAATTCCTTTTCTCTGTATCTTTATCTTTTTTTACTTATTATTATTATTATTATTATTATTATTATTATTATTATTATTATTATTATTATTATTATTATATATATATTATATTTTCTATTTTAATTTTCTTTTATTTAGAAATTCAACTCGGTATTCGAACAACAGCACGGGTACGCCTCGAGTGCCACTCCGCAACCTCAATCATTCCTCAAAATTTTATAATATTTAATTTATTTTTACCACATCCGAAATATCTAAAATCACAATTAATATTAAAATAATCTAATTAGGGATCCGAAATATTACAATTACTGTTAGATATAAATATGAATTGACTTTCAAATTATTCTGTGTATAATCTTTATGAGTGAGATTTATCAAAATTTGTGTCTAACTCAGAACATTGTCTTAGTGTGATTAATCATTTTATAATTAATAATTATAACATAACAAATTTAAAATAACTATGTTATCATTTTCATTACTAAAAAAAATGGTCTAGAAATATGATTAATTTTATAAAAATAAATGAGTGACAATTATAAGGTCTGAATCTTTAATTAATGATAATCATAATTAATTAAGTTAATATAACTGAAATTGAGGTCAAATGATGATAAAATTTAGATCAAAGTCAATATTGGATTGGATTGGATAAAGTGATGCCTAAAGAGGCCTGACTGGTGTCTGAGTGTTGAATGCTGTGGGCTAGTGCCCCACGTGCGTCTGAAGGGAGGCTCGAGTGTAAGGTACTGGTTTTCAAAACATGGTATATTACAAAGCAATTAAGTTAAATTAAGTGGATCGAAATCTTTGGACATAGGAGGAATCAGACTTAATGGCCGAAGACCCGAGATTGTTGAAATTGATAATCGGCATTATAATCTCGATCTGATAATCCGTAAAATATCATTTGGGTATTAAATGATGATAATATTGAGGTATTAAATTAATGTAATCACAATTAAGCTTGAGGAATGTGGGAAGATATGTTTCAGAGTCGGAATCGAGCGGCAGAGTCAAAAAAGTTTGCTGTGCACACTACCAGCAGACTGGTACCTGCCGGGTGCTCGAGTGCTCGGTGAGCGCCGAGTCCGGTGCAGGCACACCTGCTGCGCGCCGCGGACCTTGCTCGAGCACGAATCCACGTACCAGCCGCGTGCGGTTTCCCTTTAAAATGCTGGACGCGCTTTTGGGTGGAAAAAGGAGCAACGCTTGGGTAGAGAGAGAGAGAGGAGGAAGAAGAGAGAGAAGCGGCCAAACGAAGGCCCTCAAGGCGGATTCCGGTTTCGAGCTAGTTAGAAATCAAAGAGCGAGTCAAGGCAAGTGCATCCATACCCTTTTCTTCCATTTTCTTTGATTTTCATTCGATCCCCTTTGGGTATTTTTATCTAGATACCTGACTTTGTGCATGTATTTGTGAAACTCATGACTCTATCATGCATAAATATGAATTTCATGTCCAAATTCAAGGATTTATACTGATTTCGCACATAAACCCTAACCATGTTCGCGAAACCCTAAGCCCACGCCTAGGAGATTTCGGCCTACGATTTTTGGGGTTTTTGCATGAATTAGGACTAGAATGTGATTACTAATATTTTCCATAAGTTAATTTATTGATTGAGTATCCAATTTTGTGAATATATGTGGATTTCTGTTTGCGAAATTCTAGACCAGCGCTGGAACTCTGTTTGGGTTTCAATTTGAAAATTGATGTATAAATTAACTTAGGATTATGTTCACCTATACCTCAAATTTGATAAATGACCCATTGGATGCCCGAAATTCCGTGTATCGTCCAAAACATGCACCAGGTACTATTCACAGCACTGTTCATGCCACGGGTACTGTTCACCTGAGGCTCTATGATGAATTTTGCTAAATTTTGCATTGTGTAATTGTTAATCAAGTTGCATATGTATTTGCATATATTTAATTGTTACACTAAAAATATCTTCGTTAACCAATTATGAAGAAAAGATAATTATCGAATATGGGATCGGATGGAGGTCCACATTGTGATATGTGAATGAATTATTCTCCCAGTTGGAGACATGTGAATCAAATTGTGGTGGACCTCCTCTCAAATGAGTAAGGAACCATGAAACTTGGACCATGGAATTATGAAATGGAAGTAATGCCCCTGGTCTGCCTTTAGCATTGCTGTAGGAACCCGAGAATTACTTCAGCCGCGTTTATATCGGATAATACTATTGACAAGCCTTCGGATGTTACTGTGGATGGATGAGGATTGCTTTTGGGCCCCACAGAGCATGTGGGAGTTTTGTGTTGTCTATCTACAGGCATGATATGTAGATGGCCCCTCTCTGAGTCAATAATAGGAGCTTATGACCGTAGATCATGTAGGGTGTTATGATCATTTTCTCGTCTTCCCGCACCTTTTGTTAATAAGGCTTACTGATCCTAATCCGCAAAAATGAATAATAATGCATAATTTACATTTCAAAGAAATGAAGGGCAAATATGATAAACCAATTGCATTCTAAAACACATTCGATCATATTATGTTTTTGGGAATACCATGGATACCGGATAATCTCGTAGGACTTACCCAACCGCCTGGGGTGTAAATATGTGGCATTTGGTTCACTATAGTAGAATAAGATCTAAGAAGATTCTTATTATCTTGTACAGTCGTGACCTCAAATTGAGCTGATAATCAAATTCTTGTTATCTCGTACAGTTAGTTGAGAGGGATTGTAATATTTCGGATCCTGATTGGATTATTTTAATATTAATTATGATTTTGGGTATTTCGGACGTGGTGAAATTAAATTAAAATATTCTAAAATTTTGAGGAATGATTGGGATTTTGGGGCTGTGCCAAAGACACGCCTGTGCTGTTATTCAGAATCCGATTTGGAATTTAAAATTAAAGATTATATATATATTAATAATAATAATAATAATAATAATAATAATAAGAAAAAAAGAGGGGAGATTGGGGATCGGGGAGAGAGGGAAAAAAAGGGGGCTGGGGTTCGCAAGCGAAGGAGGAGGAAGAGGGCGACGGCGGCGGCGTCGCAGGTGAACGGCGGTCGATGGTGGTTGTGGGTGTGGTTGCGATTGTTGCGACAGTTGCGGGTTGAGGCGGCGGCGGCACTGGGTGAGGGAATCGATGCTGGAAGAGTCGACGGCGGCCGTTCGGGGTGGTAGTTGCAACATCGATGGTCGCGGTGGTCAGTGGAGGCTACGTCGTGCTGCAGCACCGCGAGCGATGCGAGGGGAGAGAGATCGACGGTGGGTTGCATGAGGAGAGAAGAGGTGGCAGCGCAACGGCTTTGGCGTCGGCGCGGTTGGGTGAGGTGGAGGAGGCCGGCGAGGGCCACGTGAGGAGGCACGGTGGTCGAGCGGCGGCAGAGGACCGGTGGCAGCAGCGGCAATGGCGCGGTGGCCGTGCGTAGAGAGAGGGCGGCTGTGCGCTCGGGGTGCGTGAAGTAGGAGAGAGAAAGGCTTGATTGGAGTGCTTCGGGACATCTTTTCTTCAGATCTATGGAGTATAATGTTAAAGCAAGTATTATCTAGCCCTATTCTTGGTCTGATTTAATTTCTGATGTATTTTGACTACCGTGAAAGATTTTACTAACATGCATGTATTTTTATATACCCCCAATTTATCAATTGTGTACATGCATGTATATTTTATCGGTTGTACGGTGATTTTGTACTAGTATTTCTAATTTGGAGGAATTTTGGACACCCGGACGATATATATGTATATTTGTGTATCCGTATATTGTGAAACCATGAACCAAGCCGTGCGTTGGTCCACACGCATGTTGCCGGGGGCGGGATCACTACGGGACCATGGCGGTCCGAGACCCTAGGGGTCGATTTGTGATCCGAGGCATTGGCTATTTGTGGCGCCGCTCCCGACGTGGAGGCTTAGTCCCGACGGGACGTATATGATAGGCTACTTCCGCCGGAAGGAAGGTTGAGACATTTTGTAACTGACCTGCCCCACTGTGTATTTAATTGAAAACCATCGTAAGAAATTGACGGAAAACTAATATATTCGGACATCCTAATATATAACTAAAACTTGAGGTTGCACCCAAAGCCGCGAGTGGTAAAACATAGTGAGTAAGTTCCTAATCTATAGGAGACAGAGTACATTGATGGCCTTGACCTACTGGCCTAAATCGTAGCCAGGCCTTGAGCTGCTGGCTTAAATCGCAGCCGATATAACCGTGGTTACCAGGACGAGGTAACCCTTCCTCAAGTTAGTATCATTGATTTTTGGTTCTCCGATTTCGTGCATGCTTTGTATTTCTACATGTGTTGCGTGGACGACGATTTGAGATATGTGGTTTGGCCCACGGATAGGCGATAGGAATGTCTCGTACGTACTGATGTGATAAACCCGGAACATATTTTGATTTATATTTTAGTTTCGGCGGTCTTCTCTTGATTTCTGCATTATGAGTTTTAGATCCGAACGACGGTATGTGTCCCACACGGATGTGGTAACGTTCGCGATTATGTAATATGACCTCGGATCATATGATATGATATTGTCTACGAAATTTTACCGGATCGTGATTTATATGATTTTTTTCCCGGAGGGACGAATTAATACGAATGACGATTTAGTACGAGACATCTCCTCGATTTTCAGGGATTTCACGGACATTGTGTTTTGTTTTACGTGATTGTTATGCGATATTCTTGCTTCTGATTTATGTGTACCGTTTTATATGATTGTTGATACTTACTAAGCTCTAGGCTCATGTTTTCATATTTTATCCATTCAGACCAGTGGTTTGGATACGCTTATAGAGCTTGGACGTTGTCTGATGCGGTAGATCTCTATCGGTGAGTGAAGATGTTCATATTAGTTGTATTTCTAATCTCGAGGATATATTATGGTTTTGTTTATAGCCGTATGAGGGCCTTGATCCATGTATAGAATATGTTTGGAGTTATCGTGTTATGTTAATGAGTTGTTATAATGTTGAATACCTCCCTTGCGATATTTGGATGGCAGGTCGTATATTGTGTTTGTCCGAATTTATATCCGATGAGATCTTGTGCGGGGTTTATCATGTTGGGTCCTGTATGTGTTTGGATTGTCACGCCCGAGTTGGGTTATTATGGTTAATAGAATATATATTATTAATTTTATTTTGACCTGCGAATATTGTGTTCTTAGGTCGTGACAAATATATATATAATATAGTAATCATTGTAGATGATGATATCTGGGATAGCATTGGCGAGAGGTATCAGAGATGGTATGAGTATACTACGGGTACAACATCTGGGAGGATTGTAGGGGTAGTAGAGATACCATGGATACCGGGTAATCTCATGGTACTCATCCAACCGTCAGGTGCGTAAATGCACGGCCTTTAGTCCACTATGGTAGAATAAGGTCCATGGAGACTTCTGTCATTCATACAGTTGTGATCTCGTATTGAGCTGATGATCGGATTCGGTGGAATCCATATTGCTTCTTGATATCCAATTGTTCACATGACATTCGATTTGTATACACGACTTGTTAGACAGTGGTTGATATACTATCTGCTCTTATTATGCTAATTTATTATTTATCATCCAAGATATTTTATTGTACTCTATTATTATTTATTTTTACTTGTTGGGTATTCGACTCACTCTTATATTTTATTGGCTCCAAAATAGACAGGTTGATATTGGGATTAAAGAGATTGTGGGTTATTATGTAGACTCCAGGTAGAGGCGATCTCAGAGATTGAGACTTCCAAGATAGAGACTTAAGATTTTTGTTGATTCTATTACTATTCGACGTTTATTAGATTTTTATTATGAGAATTGATATTTTGGATGTTATTGAAATTATTTATTATTATTATTATGGATATTGAATAAATGATACATTTATAATGTTCATTAATGATTTTTTTAATGATGTTGAGTTCATTGATGACGTATAATATGATGATTTCGGATAATTTGAGATTTTTATTGTGATGGTCCTGGTCGGATTCGGAGATTCGAGCTCAGGTCGTTACAATATATATACAACAGGATTATAGATAAATTATAATTAAATAAGATAAATTATCCGTGGGTTATAGGTCAAAAAGTGGTGTTTAAATTTGACTATATGAAATAATATATAATCAGTTTATCTATGGGTTGTAAATAGTGACATTTGACTAGCTCAAACTTCAATATCTAACTCTTATTAGTAAAGTCATCACTGATACTTGATTTCTATATGTTTGAACAATTTTCGCATGCTTACATTCTTATACATTTAAATAAATTTTGCATATTTACGTTCTTATATGTTTGAACGATTTTCGCATATTTATTTTCTTATATATTCAAACGGGTTTTTGCATATTTATATTTTTATAAGTTTGTGATGTGTCTTTAAACCAAATTTCGAACGGATTTAGGTTACGTTGATCGTTGAATTTGGCTCCGTCCACCGAGTCTGGATCCTGCATACCACTAAAACAAACAAGGGGTCAAGTGCTGGCCGGATATTGTTCCACCGAAAATACTCTGACGCTCAAATCAGTAAAACAGCTTTCCAAGAATCAAAAAGGTAAGGGAAAGAGATGAATGAGAAGAAAAACAAAGAGTATTTGTGGTGACGATATGGCTTTCGTTGAGAGAGGTTAATATTGCTCATGAATAGCGTTGATTCCCATACCAGGGTTCCTGGGAATCGTAGCGACAAGAGAGAAAGAGAGCATGAGCGTCCTGTGAGCGTGAGAGCTCGAGAGGGCATTGTTTGACCTCTAAGGGATTCCTCAGGAAAAAAAGAAGCATAAGTTGGAGAGCAATTTAAGTTAGTACGGGAGCGTTTGTTCGCTAAAAGAAGGCCTGTCGTGGAGTATGGACTCCATGGCCTTCTTATAGTTAAGAAGTTGGGTATCATTCCTTAGGCAGGAGTGCTTGATCCCACTGCTCTGTTAAACCGACTTCCTTTCTTGGTGTTGGTATTGATGGCGGTAACGGCTCATTGGAAGGATTGCCTTCCTTTTGTGTCTTTACAACAGCTAGGGTTTACAGCAGATATGGGAGAGAATCCAACGTTTTTCTCATGGGGTGTGTGTTGAATTTGTTGGTGATCGTTGCCATGGAAGTTGCCTTTTGGGAGGGCGCAAAATCAGGCAAGAAGGCCGTTACTGATCTGGACGAGAATGCAGGTCAAACTGGGCCTGGCCTACATAAGGCTTGCTCATAGGCAGGCCCACTGTACTGCTACCAGTCAACAGAAATGTTGACCGTCATTTGCGCCAGTTGCCCATCTTTAGACTGATCTTCTTTTTCTTTTGTCCGGTTAACGGTTCGCGTTGATCGTCCAAGCTTATATGTGGGCAATTATGAATTTGGGCCGTTCCTCCTCCTTGAGCCAGCCCACTATGGGCGTACCCATTAGTATGAATGATTTTCGTATATTTACTTTCTTGTATATTCAAACAGGTTTTTGCATATTTATATTTTTATATGTTTGGACAATTTTTGCATGTTTATGCTAATATAAATTGATTTTTGCATGTTTACTTTTCACATGTTTATGCTCTTATACATTTGAACAATTTTGACCTGTTTTCGTTTTTATACGTTTGAATAAGTTTCATATATTTTATATTTTTATATATTTACATAATTTTTACATGTTTTACATTTTTATATTTATATACATTTTTTAATATTTTTTCAAAATTTTTAATATTATAAGCATTTTGATTTTTAATCATAAATATCATCAGTTGAATATTAGTTCACTATATATATATATATATATTATGCATTATTTATTGAACTTTAGAGTTACTCTTACCATCTTTGCTAACTTTTAAATTTATATGCTTGAATGTATTTGTAGGGATTTCAAGCTTTGGAGAAGCCATTTGGAAGAAATAAATTTTAGGGTGCTTTAGTTGCATTGATTATTGAATTGAGAGTTTGTTAATTCAGCCATTGGTTTGTCTATAATATGGCCATAGGTTGATAATTATTATAATTCAACTATAATTTTGGATTTATTATTGGTTACTTTGACACTTGGTTTGATAAGCTTATCTTTACTTTTAAATTTTAATTATTCCAGGTATAATTATTTACCGTTATTTTCAATTATGATATTTAGTTTTGTATTTTGGTTTTCATACATTGTTGGACTATTTACCAGCATTGTTGTGGAATTAGATCCCAACATTTGGTTTGTAATTAAGTTGATTAATTAAATATTTATCTTTGAGTTTTAAATAAAAGTGTAATTGGAATAGGGATTTGACAATAATGCTTAATAAAATATATAAAATTTTATACATGTAGATATAATATATAAACATGTAATGAATAATATTTATGATCAAAATTAAAATACTAATTATATTAAAAATACGATAAAACTCAAAAAAATTCTGTATAATTATAAAGTGTAAAACATATAAAAATTTAAAACATGTAAAAATCATTCAAATATATAAGAATCAATGATTTGTGATAAATTCATCAATAATGATCAAATATCAAAATTTAGACTATACTTATTTTCATGCAGTTAATGGTAAAATCATTCAAATATACAAGAATCAATAATCTGTGATAAATTTATCAATAATGATCAAATATCAAAATTGAGACTATATTTATTTTTAGATAGTCAAAGGATACATGCCTTGATTCACGGTCTATAGATGGGCTGACTATATAATATTTCATATAGTTTGGATCAAATGAAATTTAATGACTCATGAATATTAGATTTAACTATTGATTTATAAATAATATATTATGATATATTTAAATATATTCTATCAATTTTCTATAATAATTTTTATTTAAACAAAATTAAAAAACTCCACACAAAAATATAAATGTATAATTTTTTCTCAAATTAAAAAATATATGTATAATAAATTTAGAATTTTAATATGACATAAATACATATAAGAAATAGGCTTTTAAAAATTCCTTAAAATGGGAATCAAATTAATATATGTTCAAGATATAATCAAGAAGAGTAAACAAACATTACATGTATGAGTATTTAAATAAGAAATATCTTCTATTTTAAAAAGTTTAGCAATAAAAGAAGAAATATATTTAGATACACTTATCTTAATATTGTTTTACTAAAATATATCTTGGATTCATCTAAACTCAACATGAATTTACTTTCATATACTTTCTCTCTATTCTTCTCTTTCTTTTTCTCAAAAATTTAGAAAAAATGAACTGAAATGAACTAAAATAGCCTTATATAATAGACTAGTACATGTGCACCGATTAAGTGCAGGTCAGATGCAGATGCTTCTTTAACCTTGCGTACAAGCACCTAATTGATATGTATCAGGTACTAATATTTTCAATTAAATATAAATAATTATGTATTACGCGCGTATCAAATGCAACAACTCAGTCAAAAACATGCTCATTCGTAACTCAACCATATGTTAGATACCACTCAAACTTACACCCCTTTGACTTAAATGCTTAATTTTTAATTTAAATTTATAATTAACTTTAATAATTTATCAATTTATTTAATTTTAATATCATAAATTAAAATTTGGGATTGAGCCTTACAGTGATAAGCCTTTTTTAAAAAATAAACTTAATTCTTAAAATTAAATTTGGTTAAGTATTTCTATGGGTTGGACTTTGAACACAATTTTGGATTTGAGTAGAACTTTATAGCTAATGAACACAATTTTGTTTTATCTGGCATGGATCAACGGGAAATGGGTTAACGTATTTTTTAATTTGACATTTAAAATAAAACATATTACTTGGTCCATACAAGAATAGAAAATAAATATGCTATAATAATCAATGGTTTTAGTATCGATAATTGAATCATCTTTCATATTATGCTCACATAGGTGGAGGAAAGTATTCTATAATTATTTATTTTCTTTAAAACACGGTTAAATTTCGATAAAAGAGATTATCTTTGAGCTTACCATGTGATGTCAAAAAAAGGTTGATGAAATTTAAGGTTTTTCAGATTTTGATAACTTTTAAATTTATTCTATTATTTTTATAATTTGTAGCACTTATCATTTAATAACTGATTTGATATTTTTTCTATTATTCCAATCTTTTCAAAATTTTCCTTTTCATGCCCATCCGATTTTGTCACTGAGAGTTTCTATATGGCACATTAAGTGCTTAAGCTTGAACCATAGAATATGCCCTTTAAGCAAGTTATTTACACCATAAAACTGATAAACGTAAGTAGTTATGCATGCCATGGCTAAAGTAGTAGGAAATCAATATATTACCATTACATATGAAATATTTACAAAATAAAAATATCTTTTTCTTTTCTGGACACCTAATTTGAATTACTTCTAATATAATAATTGTGCCTACAAATAGGACAATATGAGTCATAAAACACCAAATGTTGTCGGATACAATCTGAATGATAAATATGGCGACAACTAGGAAGAATACATATACTATCCCCATCATTAAAATCCTCAAGACATATGGCACAGGAGTTTGAAGAAATCTCAGTCAGGATATCAGATGTATACAACTGTATTGGAAAAGAGTTAAATTCAGCAATACTAAGTGTAGTATGTGTTTGAAAATTATGTTCTAAACGAAAAAATAATAATAAAGTAGTAAAAATATTTAAAAATGCGCACACTGAAAATGCTATTAGATACCAAATATCAAAGGCTTGGGAAGAACTGTTATCGTCGTTCAAAGGTATGGCGAATGAAACATGAGTCGAAACGCTTGCCTCTATTAGAGCAAAATGAATCTGGACCAACAAAATAGGAATTTAGTTAATATACTATATAATTAAACTCACTAAAGGATTCTACCATAGCATAATATTAGACTTAAAATCAGTCTAAATACAATTAAAATAATTTAGAGATAAAATTTAGCAGAGAAAAAATTATTCAAAATATGAAAAAGGTTATATAAGGATGAAAAGAGAATAGTCGAGTGAGTAAAATTTTTTCCAGTTTGACACCGAAAAATGGTTAAGAAGGGATGAAAAGAGAATTGGTAGCAGATTAAGAGCTAGAAAAAGGTTTCCCTATATATATATATATATATATATATGATTTTGTCAAATGTAAAATAATTAGGAAAAAAGCTATTACTATTAACGATCTAAATCAATAAGGTGATTCATTATTCAAAAAGATTTAGCAGTAAATCGACAAAGGAAGTTTTTATATATATATTTTTTTAATTTTAACCATTTAATTTTTTAATATAGTCTATACGGTTGTATTTTTAACAGTTTAAAAAATAAAAAAATTAATTAATTTTTAATCAATTAAAATAATTAAATCTTAACAATTTGTTTTTGAATCAACTACCGAGATCGAAGAATATGAAATGTGTTTTTAGGCGAGAAAAATAAAATGAGTCACTCTTCTATTCTGAATGTCAGAATTATATAATTTATTGTCACTTTTAATTTATAAATTAATCCAAATATAGTAATTTATATTATAAAAAAAAGGTAACTACATATGTCTTAATTAGAAAAAATAGTACTGGAATTGAGAGTGAAAGCCAGCACGTAAGTGAAAGTGGCTAATTAGAGGAAAAATCCGATTAATCCCATGCAATTAAAACAACTTGGCATTAAAACAATTCGGCCCCATGAATCAACTCCAAGAGCCAAAATAACCACAATAAACACACACCAACACTTGGGCAACACATGCTCTCCTGCATGTGGTGAATTTCTACGGTTCCTCTGAGAGAAATGGGATCAACTATCAGACGCTAGAAATCTTCCATATTCGGGTACACAGTGTATTTATTAGAGCAATAGAATAATTAATTTTTAGTAAAAAAAAAATAAAATTAAAATTTTATAAAGTAAAAAAAAAATGCAAATAATAACAGTACACCTCTACATAAGACACGAATGGAGCTTCTTACCAAAAATATTGGCATCTTTATGATCATTATAAGAAAGATTTGTAACCGCAACCTGCAAAACACATTCATCGATACAAGATTTATTTGGAGACACTGTAAATATCAGACTCAATAATATATTATCTATTTATTTATATTATTATTAGGCTCAATTCAAAACAAATAAACGTATAAATATCAGGTATTTTAATAATTTTTATTCTATCTAAAACATTTCAGTTTTAGTAAAAGATCAGCAAAACAGTCCTCAGAAGAACTCATTTTGAACCTGTAATAATGTAGCAGCCCCAGTTCGAACAAAAAAAAAAAAAAAAGAGCCACAATGATCAGACTTGCAGATGGAGAGAGCGAGTTGAAACTGAAATGTAGACTTAGAGCTCCTTATATAGAGTGGGGACTGGAGAAAACAACAGAAACTGGATGGAGACGGTGACTCAGAGAGCAAGCGAAGGAGAAAGGAGGGTTTTTTTTTTTTTTTAATAAAGGAATACTCCGTTAATAAACTAACCTTCACCTTGTTTGGAACGATGAGTCGAACCTCGATTGATTTCTCCATTTGGAAAAGCAGAAGGTTGATCGATAATGATTTCTCCATTTTCATCTGGTTTAAACGCGCAAAAAACAGAGGAAATTGAGGAGGCGGTTGAGGGAACTCTGAATGAGGAAACCCATGACTTGACAAGAGAAGCTGCACAGAGAGAGAAAGTGAACGATGACTCAGAAAATTTGATAGCTGAGGGGAAGGGAAAATACTGCAAGACAATCGATGAGATACATTCTGACGTGGTTTGGTCTCTCATCTACTTTGTGGTCCCACTGTTACAAATAATATAATGTTTTAAGCAATTTAATTATATGGGAGGAGTATATTTTTTAAAAAATGAATATATTTAATTTATTTTAATAAAAATAATTTAATATTAATTAAATAATTATATTATTTTATTTTTTTAATAAAAAATAGTCTCAACCGTTTATTACTGATCTAACGGACATGGCTAAGGGGGCTAAATCAACCCATATATCAAAGACAGAGATCATAATTCCTTGTTTGGAGGGTGTTTTTAAACGGAATCTTTAAATATTAGTATTTTATTTAATTTAATTTTAAATTTTTTTATTGACAATTTTATTTATGTATAAAAATAAAACTATTTGTTATATTTTGGCTATAACTTAAAAATAACAAAAAGATGTTATTTAAATTTTCCTGCTGGCTATTACGTAAAATTTCCTTTAATTTTCTAAATTCTTCTAATATAATATTGTTTAAGAATGTATGATTATAAAAATATTATTTTATAAAATTATAAAATATAAATATATATATATTTTTGATAAATAGGAAAATTTTGATTAAATTTATAATCAAAATTATTTATATTTTTAATATTTTTTTATTTGAGTTAATATTTTTATAAGAATTATTAAATTGATATGAATTATACTTTACATTTAAATATAATTTTTATTTTACAAAATTAAAAATATAGTCTTTTAAATCAATATTTAAGTTATTTGATACTAAAAATATTTCAATTATCATTGAATATTTTCTATAACTTAACAAAACATTATGCATTGTTAATTTAATAAAAAATTAAATTAATTATATTACAATAATTTAAAAGGATTATTATTGTTAGAAATAATATGTTCTTAATATATATTTTTGACTTCTTAACATTTAAATATATATGTGAGGTCATAAAATGTGATGTATTAGTATACTTAGATTAAATAACTAATTTTATAATGATAAAATTAAATTCAGGTTTGACTCAATACTTTAGTGAGTTTATGCCAAATGAGTTGAATTCATTTTTCTAACAAAGTAATAGTTGATAATTAAACAATCAATATGTATATATATATATATATGTATTAAATATATAGGTATGTGTAATTTTTATATAATACATCATAATTCATGATTAAATTTGATATATAATTTACTATTATGTAGTAAATAGGTTTTTATATTTTTTGTGATTTTAGAATAAATTATCATAAAATGAGTTTGATTAGTTAATTTATTATAAATTAATATATTTAGTAAATTTATTAATTTTTTAATTAATAATTTGTATTATATACCAGATGATTAAAAATTTAAAAATAACTATTAATAGATATTAATTTGTTAAAATATTTATGATAAATAGAAATAAATGCATACATTTTATATAAAACCTTAAAAATAAAAAAGTGAATAAACAAAAATTAAAAAAATATTTTTTCAACTAAATAGGATGTTAAAGTTTAATTTCATTAAGCAGACCATGAGATTCCTTTTCCCTATATTATTTTCTTTTTCTTCCTCTCTGTTTCAAAGCTAAATAATGCATCATTTAATCTAATTATAACTTTTGCTAGCATATTTAATACTATTACACTATATTTGGTTATTAAAATGAAATAATATGAAAATACATTAAGTATTTTTAAGAAATAAAATAAAATAAGAATAAAAATAGAATCAATACTTAATTATTTAGTTAGTCACTTGAAATAATTAAAACTAAATTAAAATTTAATTTTTTAATATTTAATATACAATAATAGAGGAGAAATAATTAAAAAATTAGCATAAAATGACTACTTTACCATTTACTAAAAAAATAATATTTTAACATATATTAGAAAGTTTGAATAGATCCAAATAAAATCGAGTCACCTGATTTGTTTGATCTTATTGATGCAAAATTTTATAAAATTTTGTCAAAATATATTAATATTATCGATTGGTATAGTAAAAAAAAGTAGGTTTATTTTATAAGGTATGATCATAGGTAAACGTAACAAATTTTGGTCGACCCATCAAAGATTATAAATATTTTTATAAATATATTTTTAATTTTAAATAAATACTAAGTTTAAAAAATTATTTAAATTAAATTTTTATATAATTAATAATTTTTATGTAAAGATTTTTTTATTAAATATACTTAGATATATCTTCATATAATAAATAATTTTCATATAACTTTTTTAAAAATATATAATTAGATAATATTTTAATCTATATATTATAATTTTTAAAAATATTTATATTTTAGTTATTTTTTATGTGTCTATAAAAATTTAAAAAAAATATTTAAAAACAAAAAAAAAAACCTATATCCCGACCTGAACTAACTCGGTTTAGATCACAAACATGTTACGACCCTGTCTAGTTTAAAGGTTACAAATTTTTATCTAAACTAACTCATATCCAATCCAAATGTAATTTTAATTAAGTCTAACCTATAGTAATAGTAAATGAAAAAATATATTAGAATAACTATTTTTTGATAATTAGGAATAAAAAATACCAAGTGAGAGTTGATAATTTTTATTTATTGTTTTAAAGGAATAATAATTTTATTTAGAATTATATTTTTACGGTTAGAATAACTAAATAGTAAAATAGTAATTTTATTTAAAATAAAATATAAATAAAATTTTTATCCTATCCTACCAAATAAGCTACTAAATGATATACAAGAATCAATGAAATAAGGAATATTTTATAATGAGTAAAATTCTTATATAAATCAATAATACAACTAGTTCAACGTTACTATTAAATTGTTGACGCAAAAATTACAAAATCTTTTGAATTGTATAAAATGTTAAATGGGAGCTTAAATACCAAAATTGGTCGTACTTTTGCTGTCCAATCAAGTGAAGTAGCCATGTTTCCAAATATGAAAAATATCGTTTACAAATAGTAAAAACATACAAAAATGTGCTAATAGAAAATTCAAATGATTAAATTAAAAATATTCACTACAATAAATTAAACTCATGTATGTATTATATTTGTTTGTAGGAATATATTTTTACATCATAAGACAACATTTCTGCTATCGTTTTTTGGTAAATAAAAAGACAAAAAGATGATTTTTAAGATAGTTTAGAAACACTATGACCACTACTTTTTTTATGACTAAGAAAAACAATTGAAAATTTAAAAATATGTTTTCATTTTTAATTTCTTCCTTGAAATTTTTTTTTTTAAGAAAATAACTCAATTTTTTTTTTATAACTAAGAAACCCCCATTACACTTAAATTTAGTGCAATCCATAGACCATAAACTACCAAAAATTATTAGTGCTGGTTAGATAAATTATTTTTTTAAAGTTATTTATATTACTATTGCATTTAAGGTTTATTAGTAGAATATGGCCAAATCCCTTCACAATTCCAATATCCTTAACCTTATATGCATCAGAGTCTAAAAAGTTTTCCATATTTATAGTGGGTTTAGTCTCATGTATTTCATTTATAATATTAAAATCTTTGCAAAAAGCATCATAAAAAATATCCAATAAAGAGTATCCAATTTGGATCGAAAATCGATTCCCATAGGTGAATCCGGCTGGCCAAGCGGATTGTAAACTTGACCTTCACATGTAACAACAGATTGATGCTCCACCAAGCTAGTAAATATCTTCTTGGGCCAAAATCAAATTAATGTAGTGTTTGGTCCAACTCCAAGCCGCATATTTTTCACTATGTACATTCTAATGGTCATAGATATATTAGTACAATGAGTGAATCTTATTACTTATAAATAATATAATACGCTTCAATAAAATAATAATGTTACTCATCAGTGATGTAAAGATCACTAAGTAACCTATAGCAATGCTATCTCTAAAAATATTAATAAAATATACACATTTAGTCATTCTACGATGCATAATATTAGAGTTTTATATATCAAACCCCTCTTTTTAGAATAAATACCAAAATTTTAAAATATTGATACTTACTTCATAAATGAGCCACTCATAAACTCTTGTTCTTTTTCTTCTTGTAGAGGCAGGACTATTGAAAGCATCGTCAATAGGTATATCAGTGTAATTGTGAGGTCTCGAGTCCCAAATTATTGTCATTAAGGAGGTAATTAAGTGTTTATATAAAATTAGGCTTAATATATATAGAAAGATATGTTTCGGGAGCAAAACTGAGGAATTGACACACGCTGCCTTCTAAGCGCCTCGGCCAAGAAAGTTGGCGCCTGCTAGGTGCTCGAGCGTGGTAGGCGGGCGCCAAAACCAGTAGCGCCGCGACCGACGTGCGCCGGCATGCGTTCAAGGACGGGGGTGGCAGAGTATGCGCGCCCGCTGCTTGCCTGACTAACGCTCGAGCGCCAGTCTGATATGAAAATCGTGTGAGGGTTTCTTTCTCCCATTTCTGCCCGACTTTCTGAGATACAGAGAGAGAGAGCTAAAGGAGGAAGAGAGAGAAGGAAGGTTTCAAGGCTTCTGAGTCCATTTCTGCCTAAGAGCTAGTTAAGAAAGTGATAGATCGAGTCGAGGCAAGTGTACTCATACTCTATTTGTTCTCTCTTTCGATTTTTATTTGTATCCTTTCAGGTGTTTTCGTTCCAATACCCACCCAAATCATTTAAATCACGGAACCCATGACTCTTACATAGATTATTTATGGTTTGATATCCGTTTCCCTCCCGTTTCACGATAGCCCGGCGCCCAGTTCGTGTACTCCTTTCAATTTGAATTCTATGCATGATTTGTCCTTAATTATGAGTTATTCATATAATAAATATGTATATTCATCGATTGGGTGTTCGATTTTCTAAATATTGACCCATTTAGCATGTCTGGAAGCTCTAAATCGTGCTCTGACACTGTTCATCCCAGGCAACCAAGAATTTTGTATGATTCCACCTATTTTAATTGTTATGCAAGCCATATTTATTTGAATATATTTAATTGTATACTCCGAAAAATATATTTGTGATCCGTTTGCGAAGAAAATGTTGTCCGGAAGCCTCTAAAGTTATAATTATCTCTCGGTGGTAAGAATTTTTAAGTTTTAAGTTATGTTATGCTTGTAATGAAAATTATGTGAAGGCTTAAGTTTTGAGAATATGAAATTATATGACTTATAAGAAAGGATAAGAATGGGGATATTCTACACTTAAGCTATGGGTTTCGGCTATGAACCGTTCTCCTGGATTGAGAACTATAAAAATCTCGGGTTTAAGAGCAGAATTTTCTAAGAAAATAAAAAGTTAAGAACTTGGACCTAAAATATTTATCATATAGTATAATTTTATCTGATAAGAAATTTAGAATGAAATAAAGGAATTGAATGGCTTTATGAAAATTTAACCTTTCATGCATGCTTTGGAAATTAGTCGTTGTCATTTGTTCCTGTATATATTCATATGTATGTATCATTATGTTTTGAATATGAATTGTATATTTTTAAATATTTTTGTGCCTTACCAAGCTTTTGCTCAACCCTTGCTATTTTTTTACCAACCCCCAGATGGTCAGCACGACTTCTTACCGGATGAGCTTGACTAAAGAATTAATGTTAGATTGAGGGCTGAAAATATTTATGATGTATTTTGGAATGTTTCTTTGTATTCTGGTACAGATTTTATTCCTTTGGGGCAGGAAAGATATATGTGTATAATTCTTTTATATTGTAAGTTAGTAGGCCCATACTTAGATGGATGGAGTATTCTTTCGAATTTTGGTATACTTTACAGGTCTTGTGATGTGATTATAGGGCATTAGCGGCATCTCTTTGTTCCGATAAGGTGACTAGAGACCAATGTTAGAGCCACAAAATATTGTGGCGGTTTTGGATCTTGTTGTTGATGATTGTGTCTTATTGGATGATGTTTTATTTTTTTTAGAATTGGATTTTTTTATTGTTGAGTAGGTTTTATATTGGTCGGACGTCCATATTATAGCCGCACCCTTGCTGATTTTTGGATTGGATATGAGACGTCACAGGTAGTATCGGAGAATGATTTGAGAGATGCCATAGGATAGGATTGATTGACCTTAGTATGAGATTTAGGCTAATTTGGTTTGATTTGAAGTTTAGGTTGAACTCCCTACTTAAGTAGTGTTGTTACGTTTGGTGCCGTACCTAATTACACATCAGACTTAACATTTTATATTAAATGTACGTTTTCTCATAAATTTAAATTTCAAGGGTGTTTAGTTGGGATTAAAGGTGGCTATCGGCGTCGGGTTTTTAGAGTTGTCTAAGGCAATAGTATTTCCTATTCAAAGATATATGTTTTTTTTTTTTATCAAAGATTCATAAAAATATGTTTAATTATTTTAATTTTATGTTTTATAATTCATGTTATTTAAATGTGGCATTTGAATACATTAGTATTAAGATATTATTTTTAATTTCAAATCATACTTCTTTAGCATACCACAAATAGTATAATTTATTTGTTTGATACTTTTAAAGTAGTGTCTTTATCAGTCATTTAGCAATCAAAAGTAACATCGACTATTTATCAATGATCAAAAAGGGTAAGTGCCCCAATATGGAAAGGACTCCATACCAACATCCCCTAAATACAACTGATTATTTACAACTCAATTTAAAAAGAAGACTCAAGATGGAATTTTCGGCACTAATTTGAATTATGGCCACATGTTTTTATATCTTTACTGTGGTCACTTGTAGATAGGCAGCATGAAGCTCTTATGAGTGGATTTTTTTTATACAAAAATCTATCATTTATCAGTGCTGCTTAGCTAGTTGATCATCCTTCTCGGTCCATATACATATACATGGAAGTATAGAGAAATCTCTGCATCAAATTGCTTAAGAATTAACAATCTCTAACAAAAACATCACGCATGGGTAGAGGCTTATGAACCTACATGTCACTGGAGCTGTTATGGTCCTCCAATAGAGTGGTTTTCACGTCTATATAATAGTTAGAATTCAAATGTTAAAAATTAATTAAAGAGATTATATTAAATAATTTAAATAACAATTTAATTTTTATTTATTTTTTTATTTTTAATTATAGTCATCAATTGGATATAGAATTCGACCCATTAAACTGACTATAGCTACATTCAATGTCACGGTTCTTTCTTACGTGCTTAAAAAGTATCAATAGAGATGACAGAGAGGTCTACAATTCTAATTGTGTCGTGATGATACAATCCAAGTTGATAAAAAATAATTTTATAATAACATGGTGATTAACTATCATGACTCTGTATTTTCAATGATATGGCAAAATGA
Organism: Nepenthes gracilis; assembly: GCA_033239525.1. Lineage (NCBI taxonomy): Eukaryota > Viridiplantae > Streptophyta > Magnoliopsida > Caryophyllales > Nepenthaceae > Nepenthes > Nepenthes gracilis. Next base: position 26,626,506 of record BSYO01000003.1, read on the forward strand.
CGTTAAAATTTTGTTGGGAGCATATCCAAGCTATATTGATAAAGTGTCTTATATTTCAAAAAATTAAAAAATATAATGACTTACAAATATTTAATGACTCGTGACCAAATAACTTAAGCATTTGAGCTTAGATGGTGTTCTAATGTATTTAAATAACCCCAAGACATGCTTATAAAATTCCTAAAGTTTGAAGTCGGTAGTGTTGGGGTCACTCCCGTGTGAGAGTTTTTGTGACCAGAGGATTTGGATGGAGCACGTGGACTTTATGTGCTAATATATACATAATATACAAATAAAATTTTGGTCAACATAGTTGACCAAAATTTTTTTGAATAGGCAATAATACTAGTCAACAAGTTGACCGGTTGATGGCATGAACTGCCCTGTAGTGCTGAGGGATCCCAGACAGACAACACCGACCGGTCATGTGGAGAAGACGGTCAACGGACGTTGACCAAACTTGTGGAGAACATTGACCAACCTTGTGGAGAACGTTGACCAACCTTGTGGAGAACGTGAACGGTGAAATGTGGGCTGTCTATCAGAAAATTCAGAATGGTGCCTACTCAGAAGATTTTTTGAGGATACGTAATCTCAGACGGTTATCTAGGAGCCGTTTTTATATAGCACGTATTCATATTGTTGGCAAAGACAAATTTTGTTGGTAAATATGGAATATTTCTCAAATCTACTATATATGGGCCTCGATATTAAAAGCAAGTAGATGGACTTACTGTTTAGAGAGACAGGTGTGTAAGGATAAGTGTGAAAAACAAAAGAGGGAGTGAAAACAGTAAAGGTATGACAGAATTGTGACTAATACATAGTGTATTGCTTGTACTCTGTTCTTCGTTTCTCTTTTCTCTTGCATTTGTGTAACAGTAAAAATTATTCCCAACCTTACATAGTGGAATTGGTTCCGTAGACAGATTGTCCCGTGATTTTTTTCTAATTTGATAAGAGTTTTCTACGTAAAAAGTTGGGAGTTCATTCTCTTCTTTCTCATTCCTTTACTGTATCTATTTGTGGGATAGTCGTACGCCTTCTAACCCCAATAAGTTGCATCAAAGCCAAGTTGAGAACTCTTTCTAAATGGTATCATCGTCGTCAAAGAATCTGCCGTTCAGCGTGAAGCAGTTCAATGGGTAGGACAACTTCATCATCTGGTAAGAGAGGCTGAAGAATATTCTAACCAGAGAAGGAACAGTAAAGGCACTAAAGAAGAAGGATGAAAAGCCAGCAAACCTGACTGATGATGAATGACAAGATAAAAGAGACCTTGCCAATTGTACCAATGAACTGTACCTGGCGGACAACACTCTTCAAAAGGTTCTTGGCCTGACTGATCCGATGGAGATCTGGGAGAAGTTAGAGAATCGATATAAATCCAAATCCTTGACAACTAGACTATATGTAAAGAAGTAATTTTATGACTTACGGTTGTCGAAAGGTGGAAGTTTTGAAAAGCATTTGGATGAGTTTAACAAAATATTGACACAGATGTCCACCATTGATGAGGAAATAAAGGAGGAGGACAAGGCATTGGTTCTACTGACCTCTCTGCCAGCCTCCTATGATCACACCGTCACAACTTTGTTGTTTGAAAATTATACACTAAGGCTGGACGAGGTTATTGTTTCCTTGCTCATGAATGAGTCAAGGCGGTCACAAGGGACCTGGTCTTCCCTTCACTCTGAGGTACTTGTGACAGAATCTAGGGGAAGGAGTAAAGGTCGCAGTTAGAAACCAGGAGAGAAAGGCCGTAACAAGTCACGGTTAATGTATCAAAACCTTGAATGTCATCACTGTGGCAAAAGGGGCCACATCAAGAAGTATTACTTCAAGTGAAAGCGTGAAAAGGCAGAGAAAGATAACGGAGATAAGGGATGAGGAGAGGAAATGTCCTCGGTCTCAGTAGTTACAGGAGGCGATGTCCTGGTGACTTGTGAAGAAAATGTTGCAAGCCTGACAAACTATGAGGCCAGTTGGTTGGTCGACTCTGGCGCATCCAGAAGAGGACTATTGACATCCTACACTCTAGGAGACTTTAGAGTGATCAGAATGAAAAATGAAGGAATATCCCCGGTTGTAGGAAGAGGTAATGTTGTTCTGGTCATCAATAATGGGACAAAACTGCTGTTGAAGGATGTACGTCATGTCCTTGATATCCGACTGAATATTATTTCAGCCGGTCGGTTGGATGATGAGGGCTACTGTAATACTTTTGGTGAAGGTGAGTGAAAACTAACAAGAGGATCTCTTGTTCAAAGCAAAAGGGAAAAAGTGCTCCAGCTTATATGTTATAAAGGCCTATGCAATGGCCGAGAACGTGAACGCTGTAAGTGACAGAGAGTCTGAGAACTTGTGGCACAGGAGGTTAGGCCACATAAGTGAACGTGGGCTATGTCATCTGGCTAGGAAAGGACTTATATCTAGAGTAAAGGATGATGGACTGAATACGTGTCATCACTGTTTGGCCAGCAAGTAAATGAGAGTTTCATTCCATGGAGACTCATCCTCCACAAAGGTGGAGATGCTTAATCTCATCCACACAGATGTGTGTAGACTATTCAAAGAAAAGTCATTTGGTGGAACCCAGTACTTTATTTTTTTCATTGACGATTGCTCCAGAAAGCTATGGGTTTACCCATTGAAAATCAAGAACCAGGTTCTCGGTATATTTGAGTAATTTCATACTCTTATTGAGCGTCAGACGGGAAAGAAAATGAAGACCGTCCAAGTGACAACGGGCGGTGAATACATAGGGTCTTTTGATACCTATTGCCAGTCACATGGTATTAGGCATAACAAAATACCTCCAAAGACGCTACAGTTGAACGGAGTGGTTGAGCGGATGAACCGCACACTTCTAGAAAGAATACGGTGCATGCTTTTTGAAGTTAAGCTTCCTAGACACTTCTGGGCCGAAGTATTGAAGATGATGGCCTACATCATAAATAGGCCACCCTGTAAATCCTTGAAGGGTGAAATGTCAGAGAAGATATGGTCGAATAAGGAGCTATCTTATGATCATCTACGGGTGTTTGGATGTAAAGCATTCGTTCATATCCCAAGAGATAAAAGGATAAAGTTGGAACCAAAGACGATGCAGTGCGTCTTTCTTGGCTATGGGAAACATATGTTGGGTTACAGATTTTATGATCTAGTTGGAAGAAGACTTGTCCGGTCAAGGGACGTAACCTTTGTTGAAAATGAAACGATCGATGACATTGGTAGGAAGGCCAAGTGTAATGTAGACCGGACAGACAAAGTAAGTGTCAAAATTGTTCATCCATTATCCCTGGAAGACGAGGACAATGGTCCTGAGGCGGTTGAGGATAATGGAATGGCAATTATGGCACCTGATGAAGATTAGGATGAAGTCATCCCTGAACCGGCCGAGGATGTACCTGTCAGATGATCCTCACGAAACAGACGGCCGTCCGTCCATCTATCGCCTGGTAAATACGTTATGCTCATTGATGCCGGAGAGCCTGAGAGTTTTGAAGAGGCTGTGGAGGACGAGAGTAAGGAAAAATGACGGGAGGCCATGAAGGATGAAATGAGTTCTCTTCATGAGAATCACACCTTTGATTTAGCAAAGCTCCCCAAACCCAAAGGAGAAAGGGCTCTAGAGAACAAATGGGTCTTCCAATTGAAAACGGATGAGAACACCATAAAGTTAAAGTACAATGCACGGCTAGTAGTGAAAGGTTTCAATCAAAGAAATGGAGTCGACTTTGATGAGATTTTTGTTTCAATTGTGAAGATGTCCTCCATACGGGTTGTGTTGGGTTTGGCTGCTACTCAGAACCTTGAGGTGGAGCAAAGGATGTCCGAACGACTTTTCTCCATGGTGAACTTGAAGAGAAAATTTACATGGAATAGTCGGAAGGGTTTAAGATTAAAAGGAAGGAGCAACTTATCTGTCATCTAAGAAAGAGTATGTGCAGTTTGAAACAAGCTCCTAGATAGTGGTACAAGAAATTTGAGTCGGCTATAACTAGTTAAGGGTACCGGCGGACTACTTGTGATCACTGTGTATTTATACAGAGGTTTTTTCGATGAAAATTTTGTTATCCTTCTCCTCTACGTGGTGACATGCTAATTGTAGGATGCAACAGTACTCGAATAAAGAAGCTAAAAGAGCAATTTGGACGATCGTTTGCTATAAAGGACCTTGGATCGGCGAGACAAATTTTCGGTGTCAGAATTATCCACGATCGAAAGGCAAGAAAATTGTGATTGTCTCAATAAAGTTATATTGAGAGAGTGTTCCAATAATTCAACATGGATAAGTCAAAGCCTGTGAATACACTATTAGCAAACCACCATAGGTTAAGCAATTGCCAGTGTCCATCCTCGGACGAAGAGAAGATATACATGAGAGGCGTTCCCTATTCCTCAGCTATGGAAAGCCTAATGTATGCCCTCGTGTGCATAAGACCCGACATAACACATGCTGTTGGCATAGTCAGCCGGTTTCTGTCAAACCCATGTAATGAGCATTGGTCCGTGGTCAAGTGGATCATGAGATATATTTAAAAAATTTTCAAGAGGTGCCTGTGTCTTGGAAGTGACGAGTCTCAATTAGTGGGTTACTCGAACGTTGATATGGTTGGAGACATTGACTCCCGTAAGTCTACCTCAAAGGACTTGTTCAAAGTTTTATGATCAATATAACTTTTATATTCAAGGTTTAATATAATGCTAAGCTCGTTAAATTAATTATTTAAGTTAAAATAAAGTATTACTTAATATCATTATGAATCTTTTTTATTTTTCTTTTTGATGTAGTTAATCCAATTAAATTAGATATAACCGTCGATGATGCAAATAAAGATTAGTTTTTTCTAAAAGAAAATATAAGCAATAAAACCAATTCAATACTGGTATATTAATATATGTTATAACACAATAATAAATTTCTTTTCAGTTTTATATAATATTAGACTGAAGGCTAAATATTAATAGACAAATCAATTTTGTTCTCTCATATCAAGTAATATAGATAGGTTCCCTAATGTGTAAATATATCTATTATAATGATATATTAAAAAAACACTTTGAAAATTAATTCCTTACAACTATTTAAAACTGCTTGGCAAAACCAAATGTTTTTTTTTTTCAATTTCTGTTTTTTCAAAAGGGATTTCACAACTAAGCCATCAACAGTGAACTTCTACCTCTACTGCACATGTCACGAATTCAAATCAAATATGTCAATTTAAAATAATTAATTATAATTTTTAAAATTTAAAAATATCAAATAAATTCAACAAATAATACTAATTTTTAAAAATTCGGGTGTGACAATCCCAATAAAAAGGACCCGACAAATTAAAATCCGTCCAGTACCTCATTGGATAACTGTCCGGACAAAATAAATACAACCTACTCTATAAATATCATAAGGGAGGTAACAAATCGACCAAAATTATAATCTGACATAACATGATGTAACATCTGAACTATTCTCGAAACATAATTATGAGCCTATACCCAACCAATTCTAAAATCCAATCACATTAAATACCAATTTAAGTCATATTAAAATTCAAACTTACCAAATCGGATGAATGACTGACAGATCACGCCCATACTTCTACAACACATCTAAACATTCTACTCTGAATGGATAAAATAAAAAACGTGAGCCAAGCACTCAGCAAGTATTACATTTAATCAAAGGAGTCCTGAAGAAACAGAGGAAAGGTCAAATGGACAAAATTCAAACAAATAATAAGATAAATTTAAATTGCCGATAGTATAAATTTAATAAAAATTTAAGATCCAAAGTCTAAAATCTAATGGTAGTCTTGTACTGAAAATAAATATCCAAATTTAAAATAAATGTCCAAATTCTGAAAACAACTCTCATCTGGATGTATATATATATAAATATATATATAAATAAAATAAAAGTGATTCACACTAATTCTAATAGGAAAATAGTCAATTCTAAATTCTAATTCAAGTTTGAATTCGAGTCTGAGTCCATATCTAAAGCTCTATTAGCATGTGATTTGGGGTAGAATCCGATAGTCGGATAATTCAATAGCGTGCGCAGAAATCAAAGTAGTATCGCTACAGATATTCCCAAGGTCCAGATAAAAAATATTGCCAAAATCATTTGTATGAGACATACCAAGGCCCAACTCAAGACAAAATCAATGAATCTTAAATGCAAATCCAAAATCTAAATTTAAATCAAAATCCAACATAAATCAATGTAGAAATGTAAAGTATGCACCAAATTCAAGCTCCGATTATTTAAAGGCTAGCTTAATGAATAGTTACACATAATCCCGATAACCTTACGTCAAATCAAATGCAAATTACGCCAGCATGGATGGTCGTCTATATAGTCAATACCCATGGATAAGGTTGCTCACTATTATTTTGCCATCCGCATCTTTGTGTGTAATCCTCAAATTTGTCAAATATATTAGAACGTCAGAATATATTCTAAAGTCAAGTAAAATTATTCAAATGGAAAGGGTCACTATTCCAAATATTTTCTACCGACGAAAAAGGATTTTTAAATTATAATATCTCCCCGTCGGGACCTGATCAGAGTGTCCAATTTTTAAATCTAAATATAGTGACCACAACCTGACACATGCATGCAATTGCACGGCCTATACAAAGTTTCATATTCATTTTCATATAAATATACTGATATAAAAATATATAATATTTTATAAATTATTCAGACTTTCAGGAAAATTTTAAACCCTCTATAAATTATAAAACTCAATCCAAAAATTTCTAAATCATCCAATGAACTATACATGTTTGTCCAAAATAAACAAATCTGGTGTATTAAAAATACATACATATTGGTAAAAATTTTAAATAGTATCCAAAATAAATAATATGCTAAATCAAATCAAAGAGGGGGTTTATAGATACTTGCTTGAACCTCATATTTCACAGATCTGAAGAATGGATATCCTAAAGTACCCGAATCAACACTTTCTCTCTCTACCGTGCGTGGCCACTCTCTCTCCTTCCTTTCTCTCTCTTTGCGCCAGTCTCTGATGCTCTTTCTTCATGCTGGCAGCGACTCCAGCAGCGGGGACCATGGCGACGACCACGACGGTGACCACAACGGCAGCAACCCAGCGACAGCACAGCGGCGGATGGCAGCCAATTATGTTTCAGCTCCCAATTCCCTTTCTACAAACACCGGAGCACAAAATAGAGGGTAGCATCACGAAAAGGGGTTCGTCGGCTTCCATTCCTAGTGTTGAGACCTCAGGTGACAGCAGTAGCGACGGCCGCATCGGCCTCCATCTCTCTCCTCAATTCTCCCCCTCCGCTTTCTCTATCCCCGAAACCCTTATCTGTTATTATTTTTATTTTTATTTTTTTTGGTTTATTATATACATATATATTATTATATATTATTATTATTATTATATATTTATTTATTTTACTTTTCTTTTTATTCCAAAATTTCAAATTGATATGTGAGCGATAACACGGGCGCACCTCGGGCGTCATCCCGATTGATCCAAATATCCTTCCAAATTTTATAATATTAAATTAATTTTGTCATGCACAATTTATCCCAAAATTATAATTAATATTAAATTAATCCGATTAAAAATTTAGGATATTACAGCACGCACCAAGACTGTGAGCAACCAAAGATTGCAACACTTTGCAAGAGTGGAAGACTTAGTTCGAAGCTTTATGGTCACAATATGGCTCGTGCATACGGAGTTTATTTGAGCATACACTGTCATAGATTATCTATCCGTTCATTTAAGATCAATATTCTTTGAGAAAGTTTGTGACCATATATCACAGCAGTACAATAAACGTATACCTATTTGATATTTTAAATATTTATAAGAGAATTTTTACATTCAAGGTTTATTTGGGCCACCATATAGGAGAAGATGGCCAAATTTCTTCAGAATTCCAATGTCCTTGACCTTATATGTATCATAATTTGAGTACTCTTCCATATCCATAGCAGGTTCAATTTCATTTTTTTCATTTACGATGATAAAATTTCTACAGTAACCATCATACCGAACGTCTATTTTGGGACGAAAACCACTTCCCATGGGAGGATCAGGTTGGCCAGGTGGACTATAAACTTGACCTCCACATGCAACAAAAGAGCCATACTCCGCCAAGCCAGTGAAAATCTTCTTCGGCCAAAATCCAATTAGGGTAGCATTTGTTTCAATTGCAAGCCACCAGTTTCCGCTATATATATCCTAGTTTTTGTGATACAACAACCAAAATGGTAAATCATTTACTCATAAAAAGGGAATGCAATATTGGTGTTACTAGAAGGCTCTTTATTTGTGACTTAAAAGTCATGATTAAAACACTAAAATAATATCTTTATATAATATGAACAAAATGCTTTCATTTACTTGCTCTTAGCATCCTCAACATTGAAATATTTTGTATTAAACTGCATTTTTTCGTAGAAAAAAAGAACAGTACATTGAAATATTTTAATTAGACTGCCTTTTCCTGTAGAATAAAATAACAATTGAAAACTTAGTACTTGCCTGATAAATGAACCAACGAGAAACTATTCTTGTTCTCCTTCCTCTTATTGTGAGAGGGCCATCAAAAACAGCATCAATAGGTATATCGGTTCTGACACTTATAAATCCAGGACATAAAGTATTGAAACAGTGAGATTTACCCGCCTGACAAAAAGTAGGATAGCTAGAAGATAATTAAAAAATCCAATGCAATTTTAACTAATTTTAGATGTCTTCCATAATTATATTTTTACAAGCAATTACTTTATTAAGAAGTTTGCTTACATTTAGATATGCGAAACTATGAGTTCGATTTTCCTTGTACAAAGTAGGATTCACCTGAAAAATAGATATATAAATTACAGCAATCATTACCATTAGAAGAAATGAATGAAGTATTTAAAACCTAAAGAGACCTACTCTCTTATATTTCATAAGGACATATATAGAAATTGTTTTAACTCTAATTATTTATATTGTTGTGGCTAAAAATTATTAAAATAGTTTGACAGTTAATCTTGAAGTATTATTTAAAATTAATAGTAATAACAATGAAAAAGCTCCAATTTTGAGCTTCTCGAACCATATTTTTGATGTCATCTTTTCATTGCAATATTAAATCAACATTTAGTCAGCAAATATTTAAATTAGATAATAAAGGCCCAAAAGCAAACCATTAGATGATTAGATGAAGTTGGAGTATGGAAAGAATAAGTTATTTACTTGAAAATTGATATCTAAATTTCACAAATTTCACAACATAAAAATCTTCTCATTTTAGACCAATATTTCGAATCAATCTTTTAAGTAATGTTATACTATCAAACAACATATCTATATCATCCATAATGCTTGTTTGATGCAAAAAATATAAGTGGAGCTGATTCTCTTACCATCCATCCAACTTGTATGCTATCTAAACCATTTTGCAATGTAATTGTTGCAGCGCTATATTGAGAATTTTCAACCGGAAGATTGTAAATATTTAATGTTCCTCCGACTCCTTTATATACTTTTTTGCTATATGGAACACTACTTGTACGAACGATTGCAACCTGAAATATATAGCATAGCTCATTATGTCATGTTATGTTACACCATTTAACATTTATGTTATTATTCAATATGACATAGAGTGACATATAATAGTAATTAAATTATTGACAAGATTAAATTAGTACATATTTCATTTTCAACAAGTGAGGTATAAAATAGAATATGTGCTATCAAACTATTGTCTAGTAGAAGGTTACCTAAGGGTGATAAGGCTTCGCAACTATCATTTATGAACCTCTTTATATCTGATATTTATTTGGCCAAGATACAGGTGCATTGTGAAACTTAACAATATGCATAATATAAAGCAAATCATTTTAGCCAATGACAATTATGCATTGAAAGTTGAAATATTCACTTACATGAGTAGTATTGTTGGGTTGATAGCCATTTAATTTTAATCTTGATGCATATTCCTCTGTAAAAAATTTAATTCGAATGAGATCATTCCTTGTTACTCTTCTGATAGGAACCGTTCCCTCTGGACAACCTCCATCTTTGAAACCGAGTTTTAGCGTTTCAATTTCTGTTGAAAAAATTTCAGATCGTATCCTCTTGGGAATAAAATTTGGCCTCATCTAAGGAAAAAGCAAGTTCATTTGATGAATTAAAAAAGTATTCATAGACTAATAGTAACCACAAAAAAAAATAATTATGCTAACATATGAAACCTTTTATATTATTGGTTTCAATGATAGCTGAATCTAAAATCATATCCCTACAATATCAAATTAGATTTTCACAATTGTACTCATGGCCTACTTGCTCTATAATTTAGACAATAAAAAGAAATATAATACTAACCTGAGGATGAAAATTATGATTCTTTAATAATGGATGATCAAATGCTGATTGTTTATAGAAATCGATACAATCATATATCTCTCCATAATTTGTCTGCAAAAATAAAAATAGTGTTCCAAATTTTGCATGGCAAATGATAATATTATTTTGGCATTCATAAGCTAGTAGACTTAGGTTTTCTTATATATTTTCTTACAATGCATACCGCATTGCATGTTTTTGTACGTTTTATTCTTTTTTATATTTCAAAGAGACATTATTTACAATTTTTACCCATGACTTGCATATAAGGATAAAGTAACATTACCCAATGAAATCAATAGCGTAAGAAATAAAAAAATAGTTGAATATTATTTTAAAAATTTTCAGTTTTCGCGTAAGGATAAACTCACTTTATGGTTTTGAATGTCAATAAAAAGACAAATTATCTAAGATATAAAAAAAAATCTATATGTATCATACTCTTTTAGAACCGATGACATCACATTGTGCCTTTTTTTCATATGGGAAATGGAAAAAGAATGAAGGAATGAAAATTGAAAAAGAAAATTCATTTGCCCTTTCCTGACATCCAAATAATTTTAGTAATATTTCAAATGATTTTAGCTCTATAAGCTTTTTCTTTTGCATGCATCCTTTTTTAGAATATAGGGTCTCTGCCCTTCTAAGTGAGAGGTTGATTCGGTCATATTTAATTATAATCGTTTGATTAATGTCAAATAGTGTAAATATCAAAAATTTTTTAAATTTTTTTAATTTTTAAAATAAAATAATGTAAATATTTGATCAATATCAAATAGTTATTATTAAAAAATTATATATATATTTTTTTTTAGAAAGATAGGCTTCCCAATTGCCCCCTTTTCACACATTATGGGGCTAATGGCGTGTCCCACATTGAACATAGAGTATATCCACCATGCAATTTCAATACTCAATATGAAATATGAGGTTGAGTTTCTTGGCTTTCACATAATATTTTAAAATTTTGAATGAATATATTTTGTACTATATTTACAAGACCTTTTTGATTGATTTGCCCAAAATTCAATACTTTAGATTTTCTATAATTAGTCACTCAATACATGTACACAAATATTTCAAGTTTTATACTAAAAGGACATTCATATGATAAGATTCCTTATGCATCAATATTAATTTTAGAATCCATCTAGTCACTTAAACTCTTAGAATGGGTTGCACAGTTGCCTTACCAAATATAAAATTCATAACAACTTACGTGAATTATCTTCTCTGCTGGCTTTCTGAGAATCTTAAGTTGCTTTTCGATTTCCATTCTATCTTTTTCAGACAATCTTTTGCCATCGACTTTATAATTAATTAACAATAAGCATAACACCGCAGCATATATAGTAGCTCTTAGCGCCATCTGCATCAATTATGGATATTAGAATGGCAAAGTTTTGATTTATAAAAATAGATTTTTATTAAGAATACTGAAAAAAAACTCTTCATATTATTTATTAATAATAAAGACAATTTAAAACCAATAATTCATTGTCACATGAATCCTCCCATAACAATATTCTATAGAGAGTCATTAGTATATTTATAAAATCTATTCTTTCCATGAAATGCTATCAAATTAGACGATAAAAATTATTATCGAGAGTGAAATGGCTTTCTCTAGATGATATAAAAACGGATCATGCAATAGGAGAAATATTTCTCATTTCTTGATGGCAAAGTAAAAATATGTAGCTGTGAAAGAGGAATTTAATGAGTCAAAATTGATTAGTTGTCCAAAACATAAATGCACTTATTTTTTTTACATATTTTTGATATTAAATCCATGAAACAATATATTAGCTGAAACATATAAGAATTGAAATCTCAAATCAAAATAGTATATGTAGATGATATAAACATTCTAAACAAGAACTCTTAAATAGTGAACAATAAAAACCTATTATGGACTACCTCAAAAAATTTCTATTAATGAATTATGAACTTCTATTGAAATATAAAATATGTATTTAGGAATATCCACATGCACGTACGTGTGTGCGTGCATGCACGTATGTGTGTATAACTATAAAAAGAGATTGTAAAGTAATACCATCGAAGAACAAACACAGCCTTCGGGGAGGAAAATTTCAAACACACTAAGATTGGATACGCTTTGATTTGGATATGATTATTTATGGTTAGCATAGTAGAGTTTTCACAATATATAATGCTTATGATAATAATGAAAAAGTGCATCTATTAATTTACAAGATTTATCTTTTTCAACCAAATCCTATTAGATCTTTTAATCCCAAAAACATGGAAAAGAAAATCCCGAACGATTCACCTTTTTCTTGAGTAATTGTTTGTGATATGGGGCTAAGCACAAGAGTTTTGACAGTATCTATTTAGCACTGAGATTATAACATTTGATACCGCCTTTGACTGAAAATATTATCACATTTATGATAAATTAATAATTATGAAAATTAGTTCGTTAAACAGTAGCATTTTATCACCGATATGAGATATTATTATAAAAAAATATTTAATATTATTGATTGATTTATTTAACTAAATTTTTTTGTTCACGCACAATGTTCGTTTATATTATACCATGTTATTATTTTATAAATGATTTATATCGCTGTTAGAAATGATTTATATAATCATTCTTTAATATATATATATAAAGTCTAAAACCATTCACATCAATTTCTTTTGATTTATTGTTTTTTCTCACTTAAATTTTTGAATTTTTAACATAAAAATCTGAAATAATATAAGATCTAAAACTCATGACATAAATTTTATTTAATTTATTTTAGAAGAAAATAAATTTTACTACTTAAAATTTCAACAATTAAATTAATTACACATCAGACTTAACATTTTATATTAAATTTACGGTTTCTTCAAAAATTAAATTTAAAGGGTGTTTAGTTGGCATTAAAGGCGGCTACCGGTGTTGGCTTTTTAGAGTCGTCTAAGGCAATAGCACATCCCATAAAAAGATATATGTTTTTTTTAATCAAAGATTCATAAAAATATGTTTAATTATTTTAATTTTATGTTTTATAATTCATGTTATTTAAATGTGGCATTTGAATTCATTAGTATTAAGATATTATTTTTAATTTCAAATCATACTTCTTTAGCGTATCACAAATAGTATAATTTATTTGTTTGATACTTTTAAAGTAGTGCCTTTATCAGTCATTCAGCAATCAATAGTAACATTGACTGTTTATCAATGATCAAAAAGGGTATGTGTTACATTCTACGTTCTTACTTACTCTTAATGAGACGCCATACTACATTTAAATTCATAAATTTATCATAATTATACACTTGATCAACGTGTTACCATATCAAGTGGCTTCAACCCTATATGATTTGAATACGGCGTCGAATTCTTTAAAGATACTACTAAGAACCAAAAATATTACTAAACAATTCCACAAAAGTGCAAATAATAACCATAATTATAAATAGCGGAAACATAACCAAAAAGTAATACATTCATATTATTACAAGATCAACCGTTTTATTTCTTCTGAATACATCAAACTTATAAGTCTAAATCTCTCTTGTATTTTCTCCTGCTTATCTGATATCAACTCGAGCCTTCTATCTAAGGGTAGGAAAACAACAAATGAGTGAGCCAACTGTCCGCAATGTACAAATAAACAAAGACGTGCAAATTTATACTTAAAATTAATATATGAATAAGAGGAATAGGAATCATGTAAAGCATGCATAAACTTTTGATTTTTCTTTGACTTTTCTTTTATGATCGTTAATTATCATTTGTTCTTTTATCCTTTATCTTTAGGGATTAGGGTTAGTAGGTCTTACAAGCTAACGAAGTAGTCAATTAAGAAAAGAAATGTGTATACTTTCATACTTTCTAAGACTCAACCCATGCAATTCAACACCCCGTGATGAGCGATATACTTATAACCCACTATATGTGGCCAATTAATAAAAAGTCACCAAAAGTACCCCCATGGCTGAGGGATAGTCCTCAAATTTTCATTATAATATCCTAATATATGGCAGGAAATATCACCCACTGAAAATAAATCCTTAATTCGATTTTCTTAATCCATACTCAATAGCTTATGTGGAAGCTTTCACATTGTTCATAGTTCTTATTTTTTTATTTTCTCCATTTTGGAAGAAAATACTTATCCAAATCAAATATCAAATTGACAAAGCTTCCATATTCGGTGATAATCTGAGAAAAATTTCCTAAGGCTTTTGATTGTACATAGGTGTATATAATCTACAATGATTATATATAGATGACTCACCTTTAGGTCTTGAATATGAGGAGAAGGCTTTTGATTGTGTCGGAGCAAATACAATTCAAGCTACGATCGACCGCTCATTTAGTCAGTAATGCCTACTGGCCCTAATCTCCAAGGAAAAATAAGATTCGAGTATGTTTTCTAACTAAGTATAAATATAAAAAAAATTCGGTATGCATTATAAAAAATTTTGTACACGTATTAGCTTTTGCACACGGTCACGATTTCTATTTATCTTCCGATATGAATTTAAGTTAAAAGTATACATATTCCTTTGTATATTGTGCCTTATTGAACAATTGGCGGAGGCCTTACTATTTTCTTACCTTTAAATGAGTACGAGTTTATGTTCAATGAGATGGAGTAGAGTCTAGAAGTTGGTTAGGTTCGAGACTCAAAAGATCATATGGTGGACTTGTATTTTGTAATTTGTATACATGTATAGAGGATTTTTGTACATGGAGATGGATATATATTTACAGTATATTAATGACGAACTGATAGTATTGTCCCCCGTGTATGGATGTCGATATATACTTTCGCAGGTTATTATGATTTACTTCAGGTACCTAGTGGCATCTCTCAATGTCTGATATTGTATCCAGGGACATATGTTGGAGCCATGAATATAATGTTGGAGCCATAAACATAATTGTGGCATGTGGATCCTGTGTTGATTTTGTTGTGTTTGTCCAACAGTTGGAGTATTTTTTGGGATTGATTTTTATATGTTGTCCAGTAAGTTGTACAGGTTATGTGTAGTCTAACGGTTGTATTACAAACCGAACTTTACTAGTTTCTAGTTAGGATGTGGTCCGTCACCACGTCCTTACTATTGCAATGCATCCGAACCTTCAACTCTGAAAGGATAAAACAAAAAACATGAGCCGAACGCTCAACTAGTATCATATTTAAATAAAACGAGTCCAATATACAAAAGGAACGATCAAATTGATGAAAATTCAATCAAATAATAGAATAAATTCAAATGGCCGATAAAATAAATCCAATAAAAATTCAAGATCCAAAACCTAAAATCTAGTGGTAGTTTCGTTCTCAAACTAAATAACCAAATCCAAAATAAATGTCCAAATCAGAAAATAGTACTCATCGGGACGTAAATATATATATATAAACAAAACAAAAGTGATCCGATCCTATTCCAAAAAGTCGATGTCCAATCTAAGTCCAAGTCCAAGTCTAAATGCAAGTCCAAGGCTCGATTAGCTCATGATTTCAGACAAAACTAATAGTCAGATGATCCCATAGTGTGCACAGAAACAGAAGTAGCATCACAATAAATATTCCAAATGTCCAAACAAAAAAATATAGTCAAAATCATTTATATGAGGCATACTAATGCCCATCTTTGAGCAAAATCAATGAAATTCAAATCCAAATCTAAAATCCAAATTTAAATCAAAATCCAATTCAAATCAATGCAGAAAATACAAATTATACATCCAATTTGAGATCCGATTGTTTGAAGACTAGCTTGAGAAGGGTTATACTTATCTTGGTAATTTTAGGCCAAATCAAATGAAAATTAAGCCAGCAAGTATGGCCACCCATGTACTCTGTACCCATTGATAAAGTTGCTCATCATATTTTACTACTCGTAACTTTATGTATAATTTTTAAATTTATCAGATATATTAGGATATTCAAATATATTATAAAGTCAAATCAAATCATTCAAATAGGAATGGTTATTACTCCAATCCTTTCGTACAAGTAGAAATAAATTTTCAAATAAATATTTTTGTCAAAAGTTAGCCAGAATATCCAATATTTAAATCCAAATATTGTGACCACAACCCAACACATGAATTTAAAAATGTACGACATATACAAGTTTCTTACACATTTTTATATATACATATTGATACGAATATATGCAGTATTCGGTAAATTTTTAAGGTTTTTAGAAAAATATTAAATCTTCAGAAATCATAAATTTGAAGCCAGAAATTCTCAAATTAGCCAATAAACCATACATGCATGTCCACAATAAATAGAATTAGTGTACAAAAATACATGCATGTTTGTAAAAGTTTTAAACAATATCCAAAACATATCAGATATTAAATTAGACCCAAAATAGGGGTCACAATATTAAATTAATTTTTATAACGCTTAAATTATCAAAAATTATAATTAATATTAAATTAAGTCAAATAAAAATCTGAGATATTATATATTTTCATGTAGTCAAAGGCTATATACAATGATTTACAATTTATAAGTGAGTTGACTATATATTATTCAATATAGTTGGAATCAAATGTAATTTTTTTGACTCATGGATACTATATTCAACTGTTTATTTATAAACAATATATTTGGATATATTTAAATATCAAATTCTCTATAATAATTCTTATTTAAATAAAATTAAAAACTCTACGCTAAATTATAAATGTATAATTTTTTCTAAAATTAAAAAAATAATCACCTTTATCAAATTTAAATTAGAATTCTTATCAAATTACTAGTATATAAAAAGGCATGCAAAAATATATGTACAATAATTTTAGAATTTTAATATGATAGAAATACATTTAAGATGTAATCTTTCAAAAATAAATTAAAACAAAAATCAAACTAATATGTGTGCAAGATATAATTAAAAAAATAAGTAAATATTACATATATCAGTATTTAAATAAAAAATATTCAGATATTTTAAAAAATTTTAGCAATAAAAAAAATTTAGATACACTCATTTTAACATTGAGTTACTAAAACATAGCTTGGTTTAATCTAAAATCAACATAAATTTACTTTCTCATACTATCTCTCTATTCTTCTCTCTCTATTCCTTAAAAATTCAGAAAAAACAAACTAAAATCGGCTGAAATAGCTTTAAATAATATACTAGCGCACAAACACTGATCGGACATGAGTCAGGTGCAGATGCTTTTTTAACCTTGTGTACAAGCACCAAATCAGTGTGTGTCAGATATCAATATTCTGAATTAAGCATGGATAAGCATCTATCACGCATACCACATGTGCAAGAATTTAGTTTAAGACATGCTTATAGTATATGTCAAATGCCACTCAAACTTATATCCATTTAACTTAAATGCTTAATTTTTAAGGTAAACCCATAATTAATTATAATAATTTATCAATTTACTTAATTTTAACATCATAAATTAAATCTTAGGTTTGAGGTTCATAGTTAAATTAAATTTTAACACCAAGAGAATGTGATGCTGTGCCAAATCTTGCCCAACTCCTACTGTATATCCAACTCTCCTACTCTAAGGGGGAGAAAAAATAAAAAACTGTGAATCAAGAACTCAGTAAGTATCATCATGTATAACACAGTGCATATAAATCAGAGGGAAAGCTCATAACTAGATAAAAAAAAAACATAACAAATCTGAATCCAAATCAAAGTCCGAATCCAAGTCAAAATTAGAATCTAAATCCAAGTCCGATTCCAAAATTTCAATATCAGCTATATTTTAAGCCTGCAGCTACTTGACATTTTATCATATTGGCTACATTTTAAGCCTATAACTATTCGGCCACGTTTTATTTATCATAACGGTTACATTTTAGACTTACAACTAATCGAACACCTTTTATTTATCATAACGATTATATTTTAGGCCTATAACTACTTGACTATCTTTTACTGTCATATCAGCTACATTTTATGCTGCAAACTACTCAACCACCTTTTATTTATTATAATGGTTACATTTTAGCCCTACAACTACTCGATCATCTTTTATTTATCATAATGGTTATATTTTAGGCTCACAACTATTTGGCCATCTTTTATTATATTATCGGCTACATTGTAAGCTTGCAACAATTCGGCCATCTTTTATTTATTATAACGGATACATTTTAGCCATACAACTACTCTGCCACCTTTTATTTATCATAACAGCTACATTTTAGGTATGCATCTACTCAACCACCTTTTATTTATCATAACAGCTACATTTTAAGCCTATATCTACTCATCCACCTTTTATTTATCATAGCGGCTGTATTTTGGACTTACAACTATTCGACCATATTTTGTTATCTTATCGATTATATTTTAGTCCTGAAACAATTTGTCCACCTTTTATTTATCATAATGGCTATATTTTATACCTGCAACTATTCGTTCATCTTTTATTAATCATAAATGACTCACCTGAGCCTCGGACCTCCACAGTGTCACGTAAATCAACCCACAAGGTTTCAGACCACCACAGTCCAACACAAACCAGCCCACCAGGCCCCGGATCCCACCCATATCCATACAAACATTATTGATATATATATATATATATGCATACAAAACATATCAATTACTTAAAATAAAGTAAAAATATGGTAAGAGGATGCTTTCCTTGGCCTCATACCATGTAGATCAGAAGAAATGATGCTCCGAGACTCTCGAACGACGCTCCTCTCTCTTTTGTCGTGCGCCTCCACTGCGTAGCCTTGCCGTGCGCCCACCCCTCTTCTCATCTTCTCCTTTTCCTTTTTCTTCTTCTTCTTCTTCCTCTTCTTCTTCCTATCACGTCACTCCTCTGCCTTTCTCACTCTCTCCCTCACGTGTTGCTTTCCTTTTGCCGGTGGAGATTCTGACTCAGATGTCATCACCGGCCAAGGCGGTGGTCACTTGACAACGACAACAGTAGCAACAGCAACACATGTATGCCGTCGGCGGCTCTCTCTCTCCACTGCACCTCACATATCCAAATCCATCAAATTTCAACCGATTTTTCCTAAAATCGGTACATGTAAATACCAAATTAGCATCAATAAAGAGAATAGAAGGATTTACTTGCACTAATTTCACCGATTTCATCTGGCGACGATGGCGATTGCGGTGACTCCTTTGCTCAACTCGCGTACGTCTCCATTTCCTTCACCCCCTGTATGAATCAGAGGGTAACTAGCCAAGAGGGATTCGTCGGCTTCCATCTCCGACACCAATTCCCCTAGCGACGGTGGTCGAAAGCCCCTCACGCCGCCTTCCCTCTCCTTCCTCTCCTTCTCGTACCTTTTTCTCTCTTATTTTTCTTTTTCTTTCTACTTCCCTTTTTCCTTTCCTTTTTGCTTCATGCCTCGCGCCTCCCCCTTCCTTTTATTATAATAATAATATTATTATTAGTTTTTTACTATTATATTATTTTCTTTTCTTTTCTTTTCTTCTATAATCTAATTTTTTAAATTAACTCAAAATAATTATTTTATCCAAAATAAACCAAATAAAAATTTTGAGATATCACAAATATGACATGATAATCGATAGTTTTAGTATCCATAATTCAATCATCTTTCTTATTATACTCACATATAACCATTTATTTAGAGTGTAATTTTTTTAAAGCACAGTTAAATTTCGATAAAAGAGATTATCTTTCTGCTTACCATGTGATGTCACAAAAAAAATTGATGAAATTTAAGGTTTTTTAGATTTTGAAAAATTTTAAATTTATTCTATTATTTTCATAATTTGTAACATTTATCATTCAATAACTGGTTCAATATTTTTTTTTATTATTCCAATCTTTTTTTAATTTTCCTTTTCATGCCCATCCGATTTTGTCACCGAAAGTTTGGTACGACACACTAGTTGCTTAAGATTGAACTATAGAATGTGCCCTTTAAGCAAAGTTATTTGCACCATAAAACTGATAAACATAAGTAGTTTTGCATGCCATTGCTAAAGTAATAGAAAATCAATGTATTACCATTACATATGAAAAATTTACAAAATAAAAGCATTTTTTTTTTCAGATACCTAAATTAAATTACTTCTTATATAGTAATTGTGCCTACAAATCGGACAATGTGAGTCATGAAACATTTGATATTGCCGGATACAATCTGAATGATAAATATGGCAACAACAAGGAAGATTACATATACTATCCCATCATTAAAATCCTCGAGACATATGGTGCAGGAGTTTGAAGAAATCTCGATCTGAATATCAGATGTATACAGTTGTATTGAAAAAGAGTTAAATTCAGTAATACTAAGTGTACTATGTGTTTGAAAATTACGTCTTAAACAAAAATAATAATAAAAAAGTAGTAAAAATATTAAAAATATGTCCACTGAAAATGCTACTGAAAACCAAATATCAAAGACTTGAGAGACAATATCATCATTATTCGAAGATATGGCGAATGGAACACGAGCCAGAAACATTGCCCCTACTAGAGCAAAATAAACCTGGTCCAACAAATCAGATATTTAGTCAGTATACTGTATAATTAAATTAACTAAAGTATTCTAACATAACATAATATCAGATTTAAAATCAGTCTAAATACAATTAAAATAAATTAAAGATAAAATTTAGCAGATGAATAAATATTCAAAATACTCAAAAGGTTATGCAATGATGAAAAGAAAATGGTCGAGTGAGTAAAAGTTTTCCCAGTTTTACATCAGAAAAAGGTTAAGATGGGGCAAAAAGAGAATTAGTAGCATATTAAGAGCTAGAAAAAGGTTTCCCTATATATATTTATTTATTTAATTTTGGCAAATGTAAAATTATTAGGAAAAAAAAGCTATTACTATTAACCATCTAAAGCAATAAGATGATTCATTATTCTAAAAGATTAAGCAATAAATTGGCGAAGGAAGATTCCTTTTATATATATATATGTTTTCAGTCTTAACCATCTATTTATTTTTTAATATAAGTTATACAGTTATAATTTTAATATTTCTTTAAAAAATAAAGAATAAATTATATTTAATTAATTAAAATAATTAAATCTCAACCCTTTGTTTTCGAATTGATGGCTGAAATAGAAGAATATAGAATGTGCTTTTTGGTGAGGAAAATAGAATGAGTCACCCTTCCATTTTGGATGCCAAAAATACATAATTTATTATCACATTTAGTTTATACATTGATCTAAATGTAGCTGTTCATATATGTAACGTCCCCGAAGCATCCGCACTGACGATATTGTCCGCTTTGGACCGTCCCCTGCCGCCTAGGCCGTCACAGGGCGCCTCACGGTTTTGTTCCTGGCAGACCCTCACGGGCCCCCAAAACGCGTTGTCAATGGAAGAGGTATCCACACCCTTTATCAGGCGTGCTTCGTTCACCTCCCCATCCGATGTGGGACTCTACAGTCCACCCCCTGGGGACGCAGCGTCCTCGCTGGCACACCGAACCGGATCCCGACTCTGATACCATCTGTAACGTCCCCGGAGCATCCGCACTGACGATATTGTCCGCTTTGGACCGTCCCCTGCCGCCTAGGCCGTCACAGGGCACCTCACGATTTTGTTCCTGGCAGACCCTCACGGGCCCCCAAAACGCGTCGTCAATGGAAGATGTATCTACACCCTTTATCAGGCGTGCTTCGTTCACCTCCCCATTCGATGTGGGACTCTACAATATATATAAAAAGAAATTATATGGGTCTGCCTTTGCAACGCAGACCTATGTTTCATTCCCATGCAACACAGACATTATCCCAACTGACAACTACTTGATTTTAAACAATTCAGCTACAAAAATCAACTCCAAAAGCCAAACTAACCACAATAAACACACATCAACACCAACACTTAGGCGACACCTACTCTCCTACATGTATTGTAATTTATATTTTTTTAATTCCAAAATATACCAATTTATTTTGAATACGTTGAGCTATTTTGTAATTTATAAAAATTAAAAGTTTTTAATCTTGCTTAAAATTAGGCAATATTAAAACTATTGCCTATATATAAATAAATTATAAAATTTAATATATATATATATATATATATATATATATATCCTTGATTTCTGCATTATGAGTTTTAGATCCAGACGATGGTATGTGTCCCACACGGATGAGATGACGGTCGCGATTATGTAATGTGACCTCGGATCATATGATATGATATCATTTACGAGATTTTACCGGATCATGATTTATATGATTTTGTCCCAGATGGACGAGTTAATACGGATGACGATTTAGTATGAGACATCTCCTCTATTTTTAGGAATTTCACGGACATTATGTTTTATTTTACATGATTACTATGCGATATCATTGCTTCTAATTTATGTGTACCGTTTATATAATTGTTAATACTTGCTGAACTCTAGGCTCATATTTTCATATTTTATCCCTTCAAACCAGTGGCTTGGATATGCTTGTAGAGCTCGGACGTTCTCTAATGTGGCAGATCCTTATCGGTGAGTCAAGATGTTCATATTGGTTATATTTCTAATCTCGATAATATATTATGATTTTATTTATGGTCGGATGAGGGCCTTGATCCATGTATAGAATATGTTTGGAGTTATCGTGTTATGTTAATGAGTTGTTGTAATATTGAATACCTCTCTTGTAATATTTGGATAGTAGGTCGTATATTGTGTTTGTTCAGATTTATATCCGATGAGATCTTGTGCGGGGTTTATCATGTTGGGTCCTGTATGTGTTCAGATTGTCACGCCCGGGTTGGGTTCTTATGGCTAATAGAATATATATATTATTAATTTTATTTTGACCTGTGAATATTGTGTTCCTAGGTCGTGACAGTAGTGGTATCAGAGAAAAGATTGCAAGGAGAGGTAATTTTGGGTGATCTAGGGTAAGAAATTGATCGAATATCTGGCATGATAAGTGTAACCTTTAGAAAAGAATGGAAGTTTTGAGTTGTAAATATTTGAATTCGACTCGAAAAGTCGATTAATTGGTTGTGTTGAGCAGCGCGAGCGATGTAATTGGTAATTTGATTTAGCAGCCAAATGAGAGTTTGGTTGTTTCGTGAAGGATAGTTTGTTGTAGTCAAGATGGAGAGTCCTTTGAATGATTAAATATGAGCCGATTTGAAAAATTTTGGGATGTTTAATATCAATTAAGGCTTAAATTGAACTTCAGAAAGTGGAGGAGGTGTTTGAGGTTTTTGACAGTTCAATTGAAGTTTTGTCTATTGCCCATAAGTTGGAGGGTGAGGCAAGCCAGTGGTGGGTTTCTCAGTGCCGTATTCCACTTCTTGAGATATTTTTGTGGAGGAAATTTTGGGAGTCATTCTCTGTTTGGCATTTGGGATAGTAAGGAAGGAGGATTTAGTTGGTAAATGTACAAAATTAAGTCAGTTGCCTTTGAGATTGTATGTAAATATTGTATGTTTTTCTAATTTTTAGAGTGAGCTCTGATAAAGTTTACCCCTGATGGGTAAACCTTTGATCTATTAAGTTTATAGACTCCGATGTCCGATATGAGTTTATAGATATGAATGATTGGTTAATCTAATTTTATTTGATGAACCAGATTTTAATGTGATATTGGGGGTGATTTGGTTGGGAAGTCACCACATTAGTGTAAACGATTTCGGTAAGAATATTTTGATTTATAATTTGGGCTGTGAATTTTAAATATGAGGAAGAACTGATCGAGAGATGATGAAATTGATATCATTATGCCTACAAGTTAATTGATAAAAATGTGTGCCGAGTTTATCTGGCATATGTGACCACATCTGGGAGTCGTTATGTAGTCATAAAAAGTTTTCTGGTTGTATGGTAATTCGAGGCTATTTCTTAGATGAGAAGATTAGCCTAAATTATCTTTTAGTCGGTAGTTAAGGTTGTTGCTGAGGTTGTGTCAGGAGTGGCATCGATTTCGAGGACCTTACATAGAGTCGATGAGGCATTGGTCGAATGCCTTGCCGCTGGGTGTTAAATGCTTTTGGGATAAGCATGATGAATCTATGAGGTTATTTTTGAATTATTAAAATTTAATTCGTTTAGGAAATGAATTATTTGATAAGCGAATGTTAGGAATTGGTAGGTGATTTGTTTGATCAATGGTTAGTACTCGATGTTTTCTAAATCAATCTGTATTTGGAGTATTGTCAATTAAGGCTATCGGAAGAATATACCTAAGGTTGCCTTCAAGAAAAAGGTGCGGCCGTTGTGAGTTTTGGTGATATTTTTGAGTTAGTGATTTCGTTGGCATCTTTTGTGGATCTTGTGAATTGGATCTCTCAGTCATATTTGGGTCTGTTTTGTGATGGCTTCATTAATGATGTTTTGATTTGTTCAAAAGATTTATGTGGGGTATGAGGTTTGTTTGAGAACTGTGTCATAACTATGAATGGTAGTTTGTGGTTTGCCCAATTGAGGGAATGTGAGTTTGGTTGGAAGTAGTGTTATTTTGGGCATATTATTTCTTCAATGGCATGTTTGTATATTTGCAGAAGATTGAAGCGGTGGCCGGTTGGGGAAGGACCATCGTTTGTTGCAAAGATGCGCGATTTCTTAGATCTAGTTGAATTTATTAAGCAATTTGATGATGATTCCTTGAGAATTGTAGCATCCGTGGGACGTTTGGCTTTGAAACGATCGGTGTTTATTGGAATAGTAATTATAATAAGAGCTTTCTAGAGATGAAGGGCAGATTACCGACAATGTCAATTTGGTCGATCCCAGATTGACCAAGTTAATCTGTGGTAAGTTGTGATGCTCTTGAGGAAGATTTGAGGCTGTGTTCTGATGCAGCGTTTTCGGGTGATTACCTATGAGTTACGGCGGTTGAATGTTTTTGATCATAATTGCTCCACTTATGGCTTAGAGTTAGCAGTTGAGGTATTTGTTTTGAGGATTTAGAAATGTTATTTGTATGAAGATAATTTTTGTTTAATTTGATTATAAAGACTTCAGAATATCATTTTAGAAAAGGAGAATATTATTGATAATGTTTTGGGTTGAAAGTCTTCGGATTTGTTATGTATATTTTCATAAGAAAAAGCGGAAGCATGTGGGTCCGTAGCCCTCAGTGGTAAGATTCGATTTGGATTCTTAGGTAGAGAATCTGATTTGAAATCCGGTTTGAGGACGTTAATTATGTAGAGGTTTTGTTGAGTCCTCTGATTTTGGAAAAGTGGCGGCTTCGATTGGATTGGTCTGAAATCTCATAGAGTAGAAGAGATTTTGTAGATGAAGGAGTAGGTAGGTGGATCCATTCTCAGCCTATGCGTATGTTGTTCAGGATCAGAGTTGAGTTAAGAGTTTGTGTTGTAATGTCTTCTATCTTTATTTTGAGTGGAAAAGTTGTAGAGTTATTGGTGAATAATTTTTGCCAGGATTGGGCTCCGAAGCAAGCTCCTATTTGCGGAAGATGCTTTTGTGAAAATCAGAAGTGAAGATCCTTTTGTTCGAGCAGTCATGAAATTGGACGCAATCAAGCAGAGCTTCGATTGTCGAATGGAAGCTCACGGAGCAGTTGAGGTTGTCAGCAGCTATTATGGAGCTGAAGTGATCTAAGTTTGTTAAGAACGTCAAAGATTCTTCACCGACGGATTGGCGAGTTGATCATGCGTCTCGTGTCTAAAGGTAGAAGCCAAGAGGAAGAAGCCTTTGAGATTTTGTTTTGGTTTGCGTTGGACAGCGAGGAATTTGGTGACATCTTTGATGATGATAGATAAGCTGATGAAGTCGGCTCTTTACTCGCTGATCAGAAAGTCATTCTTGAGTTTGGTCGTCGACACATTATCAAGATGAAGAGATTGGAAGATATATTCTTGCGATTGGAAGTAGATGATTGATCAGAGTTGCGTAGTGGAATCGTGTGGATTCACGGTTATCGGTCACAAGATTTGAATTGAGGATTGAAGTAAGATATCAGATTTGTAACCCAATTGGATGTTCAAGAAAAGTGGTCAGATATTTCTGAAAGCATCTTGAAAAAAAGAATTTCTAGTTTTGGGGGGCAAATGATGGATTGAGGTTGAGGTTCGATAGGACTTTTGAGGTTTTGCAATGAATTGGAGAGGTGGCCAAGAGATTGGCATTGTCCCAAGTTTGGCAGATCGTGATTATGCGTTTTGTGTATGTATGTTGAGAGAAATATGGGTTGATTATTGGCATGTAATCAAGTGTGAATTATTGCTGATTTCGATAAGCTATTTTATGTTGAGATTTTGATTCCGATATTGGGATAAAAAGATCAGGTATTGATGATCAGTTTTTTGGAGGAATCTTTTGATCAAAGTTAAGTCCGGAAGAATTGTTCTTATTTGTTTAAGGATTGATATGCGTAAATTTTGAGGATAAAATTTTTATAAGGAGGGGAGAGTGTAATATTTCGGATCCCGATTGGAATATTTTAATGTTAATTATAATTTTGGATATTTCGGACGTGGTAAAAGTAAATTAAAATATTCTAAAATTTTGAGAAATGATCAGGATTTTGGAGCAGCGCTTGAGGCGTGCCTATGCTATTGTTCGGAATCTGATTTAAAATTTAAAATTAAAGATAATAATAATAATAATAATAATAATAATAATAAGTAAAAAGAAAAAAGAAGAAGAAGAAAGAAAAAGAAAGGGGAGAAAGGAGTCGGGGAGAGAAGGAGAAGAGGAGAGAGAGGGGAAAAGGGGAGGCTAGGATTCGAGTGCAAAGAAGAAGGAGGAAGAGGAGAAGGGAGAAGGAGGAAGAGGGCGACGGCAACGGTAGCGGCATCGCAGCTGAACGTCGGTCAATAGTGGTTGTGGGTATGGCCGCGATTGTTGCAGCAGTTACGGGTTGAGGCGGCGTGGCACTAGGTGAGGGAATCGATGTCGGAAGAGTCGACAGCGGCCGTTCGGGGTGGTAGAGGCGACATCGGTGCTCGCAGTGGTGAGCTGTGGCGTGGCGGTGGCTAAGATGGCGGTGGCATGGTGCGAAGGAGAGAAGTCGTTCGATGAGAGTGAGGAGGCGACAGCGCAGCGGATTCAGCGTCGGCGCCCACTGGGTGAGGCCGAGGAGGCCGACGACGGCCACGTGAGGCGGTGCAGTGGTCTAACGGCGGCAGCTAAGCGGCCGGCAGCGGCTAGCAGAGGCCGCGCGCGGAGGAGAGAGGAAGGGGCGCGCGGATGAGAGAGGGAGAACACGCCAGAGGAGAGAGAAAGGCTCAATTGGAGTGCTTAGGGACATCCTTTCTTCAGATCTGTAGAGTATAATGTTAAGGCAAGTATCATCTAGCCCTATTCTTGGTCTGATTTAATTTCTGATGTATTTTGACTACTGTTGGAGATTTTACTAACATGCATGTACTTTTATATACCCTCAATTTATCAATTGTGTACATGCATATATATTTTATCGGTTGTGCGGTGGTTTTGTACTGGTATTTATGATTTGGAGGGATTTTGGACCCCCGGACAATATATATGTATGTTTGTGTATCCGTATATTGTGGAACCATGAACCAGGTCGTGGGTTGGTCCGCACGAACGTACGCTGCCGGGGGTGGGATCACTACGGGACCATGGCAGTCCGAGACCCTAGGGGTCAATTTGTGATCCGAGGAATGACTATTTGTGGCGTCGCTCCCGACGGGGACGTATATGGTAGGCTACTTCCGCCGGAAGGAAGATTGAGACTTTTAGTAGTTGACCTGCCCCATTGTATATTTAATTGAGAACCATCGTAAGGAATTAACGAAAAACTAATATATTCGGACGTCCTAATATATAACTAAAATTTGAGGTTACACCCAAAGCCGCGGGTGGTAAAACATAGTGAGCAAGTTCCTGATCTATAGGAGACAGAGTACATGGATTGCCTTGAGCTACTGGCCTAAACCGTAGCCGAGCCTTGAGCAACAGGCTTAAATTGCAGCAGATATAGCCGTGGTTACCGGATGAGGGTAACCCTTCCTCAAGTTGGTATCATTGATCTTTGGTTCTCCGATTTCGTGCATGCTTTGTATTTCTGTATGTGTTGCGTGGACGATGATTTGAGATATGTGGTTTGGCCCACGGATGGGCGATGGAAATGTCTCGTACGTACTGATGTGATAAACTCGGAACGTGTTTTGGTTTATGTTTTAGTTTCGACGATCTTCTCTTGATTTCTGTATTATGAGTTTTAGATCCGGATGATGGTATGTGTCCCACACGGATGTGGTGACGGTCGCGATTATGTAATGTGATCTCGGATCATAAGATATGATATCGTTTACCAGATTTTACCGGATCGTGATTTATATGATTTTATCTTGGAGGGATGAGTTAATACGGACGACGATTTAGTACGAGACATCTCCTCGGTTTTCAGGGATTTCACGGACATTGTGTTTTGTTTTACGTGATTGTTATGCGATATCCATGCTTTTGATTTATGTGTACCGTTTATACGATTGTTGATACTTGTTGAGCTCTAGGCTCAAATTTTCATGTTTTATCCCTTCAAACCAGTGGCTTGGATACGCTTGTAGAGTTCGGATGTTGTCTGATGCGGCAGATCCTTATCAGTGAGTCGAGATGTTCATATTGGTTATATTTCTAATCTCAAGAATATATTATTGATTTGTCTATGGTCGGATGAGGGCCTTGATTCATATATAGAATATGATTGAAATTATCGCGTTATGTTAATGAGTTGTTATAATGTTAAATACCTCCCTTTCGATATTTGGATAGCAGATCGTATATTGTGTTTGTCCGGATTTATATCTGATGAGATCTTGTGCGAGGTTTATCACGTTGGGTCCTGTATGTGTTTGGATTGTCACGCCCGGGTTGAGTTCTTATTGCTAATTGAATATATACATTATTAATTTATTTTAACCTGCAAATATTGTGTTTCTGTGTCGTGACACTACTAGTCAGGCTTTACCTTGGTTTGCAGTGAGCTTTATGGCCCTGCAATCTAAGTATCGGGCTTTTGAGAAATTCCCACTATTTTTGTAGGCATGGTGGCTCGTCTAACTTCTCACTTGTTTATGTGATTTGTATGTCGATGGGAGAGGTTTGTGGATTGAAGGTTTGACCCGCTTGAGCTCTCACGTCGTGGCAAACTTGGCCACATCCCCGGCTCTTATTTTGCTTTGTTCTGTTGCAATTAGAGGTGATACTGACATACGAGTGTATAGAAACTCTGATCGGCAAGAGTCATTGCTTGGTGAAAAAGAAACAGGGCTTCTTAAGGTTACCCCTTACAGCGATGCTGGCCAATTTAGTTCGACCAAAAAAACGCTTCTCTCTCCTTCGCTTACTCTCTTAGCTGCTGGTTCCCTTCAGCTTCGCTTGCATTCTTCATCAGTTCGCATCCTATAAAAATAGCTTTCTCGAGCAAAGTCCATCCTCTGCTCTCTTCGTTTGTAAATCTGTTCGTCATTTTTATATGCAGCTTATTTTATGAGACACTGATTTTATATACACCGATATATTGATAAGTAAATACTGATTTTATATTACCAACGCCACCTTTATAAATCATCCATGAGGGTTATGCTTGATGACTGTTTTAGTGAGTAGTCTTGTTTAATTCCATCCCGTGAATGATGTATGCCTTTGAATCTATCAAAATTCATAATTGTTATAGTTGGGGGACTATGAAATTCAAATATAGGATACATTTTTTAAATTTAATTTCAACGCCATAGTAACTGTGTTTGTTTTCTTTGTTGTAATATTCGTATCACAGTTGTCAGATGTGGCATGTCAATAATGCTGGTTAAATGTGTACACTCTTGTAGAAAATTTTCATTCCATTTGTCGCTTTTGTATATATTTTCTATGTTAAACGAATCGGTCAAATTTTAGTTTTGCAATTATTTATCTTATGTGCACTTTTTTGATAAATTATAATCAAAACAAAATCACAACTATCCTAGCCAATTAACTCCAAGCAAGTAATTATCTAAGGTTCAAATTACGTTCGTATCACAATGCAATAGTTATTCAAGTACTTCAAATAAGTCTTGCATCGATGAATGTGTTTTGCAGGTTGCGGTTATAAATCTTTCTTCTATATAATGATCATAAAGATGACAAAATTTTTGGTGAGAAACACCATTCGTGCATTATGAAAAATATATATAATACACCATCGTGATTTTATTATGAATATATATAATATGTTATGAATGAGTAGAAGCTAATATGACACTATAAAAATATAAATTTTATCTAAGATGAAAAAATTAAGAAGAAGAAGCAAGATTATGAATAAGGGCATCCACTACGAAATTTTAAGAAGTAAAAAAATTAAATCAAAGATTTTTATTTTTATGGATAGTATCCTCTAATATTCCTTAGGATATTATAGTGTAGATCATTATCTAAATAAGTATCGTTGTATGATTTTGGCTTTTGATTATGTAGAGTGAACACAATCCATCCTGTCCTCAGGATATAAATATAAACAATATGGCCTTTAATTGTGTGGAGTAATACAATTTAGTCATCGATCAAATATTCCGTCAATTTGTAAGGCCTATTCGCCCTGGTTACTCAAGATATGTAAGGTAAAAATGTACTGACATATAATAAGAATTAAGTACAAAAAAAAAAAGTCAGTTGTATCATAAAAATATTCTAACAGTATATATGTATTTTTACATGTATCATGATCCAAATTCCTTATTATGAATTATTTTCAAGAAAAATATACATGTCATTGACCATTATATTTTTACTGAGTATTTATTCTACTCTCTTACTATTTTCTTTCCCTTCAGATGTATCGTAAGAATTCAAGCCTGATAAATAAAAGTAAAAAAGAACCATTAAACATGCGGTAATTAGTAATGATGTAATTAATTTAGTTTAAGTGATGATGTAAGAACTTGTAAACTTATAAACATTTCAAAAATATAAATTTTGACATTGGTAGTTTAGAAATATGTTCATAAATTTTCTATAGTTATCTTATAAGTTTCGGTAAAATTTTTAAAAGATGAATTTAAAACTTTAGTTGGCATCTTTCCTTATCACAAGTAGACATTATATTATTATTGAATGAATATCATAATCATTAATGATTGGCATTACATTTTTCGATCCTGTGTATTATGTTTTACTGGAATTTATAGATTATTAAGGTATGCACACGTTCTCTATAATTAAATTAGATATTAGAATGCGAGACATGACACCATGTCTTGAATATAATTATTTACAGATTTGGTATCTGATTTCCAAGTTTTGTCTAATTTTGTGCATGTGAAACCCTAACCCTGTGCCCCGGCATTGTTTACCCAATTAATTTGGGACTTTTGCATCATTTGGACTTTGATAATTAGAACCTTCGATTATGAACGTGATAAATTGGTAT
This sequence comes from Nepenthes gracilis, assembly GCA_033239525.1. Lineage (NCBI taxonomy): Eukaryota > Viridiplantae > Streptophyta > Magnoliopsida > Caryophyllales > Nepenthaceae > Nepenthes > Nepenthes gracilis. The sequence continues at coordinate 26,658,210 of BSYO01000003.1, forward strand.
TTATTCACATATATATTGTATATGTTAATTTTATATGTTTTGAAAATTATAGTATGAACCGTTTGTGAAGGAAATTGAAGTTCGAAAGTTTTGAAATTATGTTTGGTTCAATGTGGTAAGAATTTTCTTAAATTTTATGTTAAATTATGCATGTATTTAAATCCATGTGATAATCTAAACTCTCAAGATTACGAAAATGTGAAAGCTCTACGAAAAAGGATCTCGTGGGATATTCGGTGATTAAGCTAAGGACTTATGGCTTATGAACGGTTTTCTAAGAGTGAGAACTAAGGATTTATAGGTTTAAGAGTAAAATTTTCTAAGAAAATAAGAAACTAAGGATTTAAAAATGAATCTCATAGGATATTCTGTAATTAAGTTAAGGACTTATAACTTATGAACGGTTATCTAAGGGTAAGAACTAAGAATTTGTGGGATTAAAAGTAAATTTCCTAAGAAAATAAAAATTTAAGAAATTAGACCAAGGAATGTTCATTAGATAATATATTTTAGCATATTCTAGTATATTATAGTAGAAAATTGTTATCCGCTAAGGGCTGCTTGAGGCTAATATCCCATCTACAAGGATAATATATAGATGACCTACTTCTAGATCTTGAATAGGAGGACAAGGCTTTTGATTGTGTAGGAGCAAATATAATTCAAGTTACGATCGACCGCTCATTTATTCAGTAATATCTACTGGCCCTAATCTTTAAAAAAAAGTAAGATTTGAGCATATTTTCTAAGTATAAATATAAGAAAATTGGGTATGCATTATTAAAAAACTGTGTACATGAATTAGCTTTTGTACACGGTCACGATTTCTATTTCTCTTTCAATATGAATTTAAGTTAAAAGTACGCATATTCCTTTGTATATTGTGCATTGTTGAACAATTGACTTACTCCTTACTATTTTTTTTGCCTTCAAATGGGCACGAATTTATATTCGATGAGACAAAGTAGAGTCTAGAAGTTGGTTAGGTTCGAGACTCGAAAGATCATATGGTGGATTTGTATTTTGTAATTTGTGTACATGTATAGAGGATTTTTGTATAAGGAGATGGATATATATCTGTAGTATATTAATGACCAACTGATAGTATAGTCCCATGTGTATGGATGTCGATAGATATTTCTGTTGGTTATTATGATTTACTTCAGGTACCTAGTGGCATCTCTCCATATTCGATCTTGTGTCCAGGGACATAATATTGGAGCCATGAACATAATTGTGGCGTGCGGATCCTGTGTTGATTATGTTGTGTTTGTCCAATAGTTGGAGTATTTTTTGGGATTGATTTTTATGTGTTGTCCAGAAAATTATACATGTTACATATAGGCTGATGGCCGTATTACAGACAGAACTTTACTGGTTTCTAGTTAAGATGTGGTCTGTCACCACGTCCTTACTCCTTCAATGTATCTGAATCTTCAACTCTGAATGGATAAAATAGAAAACGTGAGCTAAGCACTCAACTAATATCATATTTAAATAAAATGAGTCCAATAAACCAAAGGAACAATCAAATAGATAAAAATTCAATCAAATAATAGAATAAATCCAAATTGCTGATAAAATAAATCTAATAAAAATTCAAGATTCAAAATCTAAAATCTAATGGTAATCTCGTTCTCAAACTGAATATCCAAATCCAAAATAAATGTCCAAATAAGAAAACAGTTTTCATTGGGACACACGCACATACACATATATATATAAACAAAACAAATGTGATCTAGACCGATTCTAAAAAGTTGATATCTAATCCAAGTCCAAGTCTAAATCCAAGTCCAATGCCAAATCAGCTCATCAGTTGAGATAAAATCCAATAGCCAAATATCCAATAGTGTGCACAGAAATAGAAGTAACATCACGATAGATATTTCAAAATTTTAAATCAAAACACATAGTCAAAATCATTTATACGAGACATACCAAGACCCATCTGTGAGCAAAATCGACAAATTTTAAATCCAAATCTAAAATCCAAATTCAAATCAAAATTCAATTCAAATCAATGTAGAAAATACAAATCATGCATCCAATTTTAGATCCGATTGTTTGAAAACTAGCTTGAGAAGGATTATACTTATCCCGGTAATTTTATGCCAAATCAAATATAAATTAGGTCAACATCCATGGCCACCTATGTACTCTGTGCCCATAGATAAAGTTGTTTACTATATTTTGTCACTCGTAATTTTGGGTACAATCCTTAAATTTCTTAGATATATTAAAACATTCGAATATATTATAAGGTCAAATCAAATCATCCAAATAGGAAGGGTTACTATTTCAAACTTTTTCTACCTATAGAAAGAAATTTTTAAATAAATCTCTTCGTCGAAAGCTGACCAGAATATCCAATATTTAAATTCAAATGTAGTAACCACAATCTGGCACATGAATTTAAAAATAAACAGCCTATGCAAGTTTCTTGCACATTTTTATAAGCACATATTGATACGAATATATGCAGTATTCAGTAAATTTTTAAGGTTTTTAGAAAAATAGTAAATCCTCATAAATCATAAAATTTAAACCAAAAATTCTCAAATCAACCAATAAACTATACATGCATGTTCGGAATAAATAGAATTGGTATATAAAAATACATACATATTAATAAAAATTTTAAATAGTATTCAAAACATATCAGATATTAAATTAGACCCACAATAGGGGTCACAATATTAAATTAATTTTTATAATGCCTAAATTACCCAAAATTGTAATTAATATTAAATTAATCCAAATAAAAATCTGTGATATTACATATTTTCATGTAGTCAAAAGCTATATACCATGATTTACGATTTATAAGTGAGTTGACTATATATTATTCAATATAGTTGGAATCAAATGTAACTTTTTTGACTCATGGATACTAGATTTGACTGTTTATTTATAAACAATATATTTGGATATATTTTAATATCAATTCTCTATAATAATTCTTATTTAAATAAAATTAAAAACACCACACTAAAATATAAATGTATAATTTTTTTTGAAATTAAAAAAAATAATCACCTTTATCAAATTTAAAGTAGAACTCTTATCAAATTACTAGTATATAAAAGGGCATGCAAAAATATATGTATAGTAATTTTAGAATTTTAATATAACAAAAATATATTTAAGACGCAAGCTTTCAAAAATCCCTTAAAATGAAAATCACACTAATATGTGTGTAAGATATAATAAAAAAAAAATGTAAGCAAATATTACATATATGAGTATTTAAATAAGAAATATTTAAATATTTTAAAAAATTTTAGCAATAAAAGAAGAAATAAATTTAGATATACTCATTTTAACGTTGACTTACTAAAACATAGCTTGGATTAATCTAAAATCAACATAAATTTACTTTCTCATACTATCTCTCTATTCCTTAAAATTTTAGAAAAAACAAACTAAAATCAGCTGAAATAACCTTACATAATAGACTAGTGCACAAACACTTATCAGGCATGGGCCAGGTGGAAATGCTTTTTTAACCTTGTGTACAAGCACCTAATCGGTGTGTGTCAGGTATCAATATTCTGAATTAAGCATGGATAAGCACCTATCACGCATGCCACATGTGCAAGAATTTAGTTTAAAACATGTTTATTTGTAACTAAAGTATATGTCAAGCGCCACTTAAATCTAGACCCCTTTAACTTAAATGCTTAATTTCTAACCTAAACCCATAATTAATTATAATAATTTATTAATTTATTTAAACACCAAGAGAATGTGATACTATGTCAAATCTTGTCAAACTCCTACTGTAGATCCAACTCTCCTACTCTAAGGGGAGAAAAAATAAAAAAGTAAATTGAAAACTCAGTAAGCATTATCATGTATAACACAGTTCATATAAATTGGAGGGAAAGCTCATAACTAGATTTTTTTAAAAAAAACATAACAAATCCGAATCCAAATCCGAATCTAAGTCCAAATCCGAATCCAAATCGAAATCCAAATCCAAGTCAAAATTCGAATATAAATCCAAGTCCGATTCTAAAATTTCAATATCGACTATATTTTATACCTGCAACTACTCGGCCTTATTATCATATTTGTTACATTTTAGGCCTACAACTACTCAGTCATGTTTTATTTATCATAACGGTTATATTTTAGACCTACAGCTTATCGACTACCTTTGATTTATCATAACGATTGTATTTTAGGCCAGTAACTATTTGATCATCTTTTATTGTCATATCGGCTATATTTTATACTGTCACTACTCAACCACCTTTTATTTATCATAACAGTTACATTTTAACCCTACAACTACTCAATCACCTTTTATTTATAATAACGGTTACATTTTAGGCTCACAACTATTCAGCCATTTTTAATTATCTTATCGACTATATTTTAGGCGTACAACTATTCGGCCATCTTTTATTTATCATAACGGCTATGTTTTAGATATACAACTACTCGACTACCTTTCATTTATCATAACGGCTACATTGTAGGCTTACATCTACACGGCCACCGTTTATTTATCCTAACAGCTATATTTTAGGCCTGATCAACTCATCCACCTTTTATTTATTATAACGGTTGTATTTTAGACTTACAACTATTCGACCATTTTTTATTATCTTATCAGTTATATTTTAGTCTTGCAATAATATGTCCGCCTTTTATTTATCATAACGACTATATTTTAGACCTATAACTATTCGTCGATCTTTTATTTATCATATATGACCCACTCAAGCCTTGAACCACCACAGTGCCACCCAAATCAACCCACAAGGTCTTGGACCACCACAATCCCACACAAACTAGCCCACCGAGCCTCGGATCCCACCCATATCCATACAAACATATAGATACATACATATATATATATGTGTGTGTGTGTGTGTATACAAAACATGTCGAATACTTATAATAAAGTAAAGATATGGTAAGAAGATACTTGTCTTGACCTCGTACCAAATAGATCAGAAAAAACGATGCTCTAAGGCTCTCGAATGACGCTCCTCCCTCTTTTGTCATGCGCCCCAACTGTTCAGCCTTGTCGTGCGCCCACCCCTCTTCTCCTCTTCTCCTTTCCCTTCTTCTTCTTCTTCTTTTCTTCTTGTCAAGTTGCTCCTCTGCCTCTCTCCCTCTCCCTCACGCGTTGCTTTCCTTTCGGTGGCGGAGATTCTGTCGTCATCGGCCACAGTGGTGGCCACCCGATTATGGCAACGGCAGCAACGACGGCACATGCAAGCCGTCGACGGCTCTCTTTCTCCACTGCACCTCACATATCCAAATCCATCAAATTTTAGCCGATTTTTCCTCAAATCGGTACATGTAAACACCAAATTAGCATCAATAAAGAGAATAGAATGATTTACTTATACTGATTTCACCCATTTCGTCTGACGACGACGGCGATTGCGGTGGCTCCTCTGATCAGCTCGCGCGCGTCTCCATTTCCTTCACCCCCTGCATGAATCGGAAGCCCCTCACGCTGCCTTCCCTCTCCTTCCTTTCCTCTTTCTCTCTTATTTTTCTTTTTTTTTTTCCTTCTCTTTTTCCTTTCCTTTCTACTTCGTGCCTCACGCCTCCCCCTTCCTTTTAGTATAATAATATTATTATTATTTATTATTATATTATATTATATTATTTTCTTTTCTTTTATTTTCTTTTATTTTCTTTTATAATCTAATTTTTAAAATTAACTCAAAATAATTATTTTATCCAAAATAAACCAAATAAAAATTTTGAAATATTACAAATATGATATGATAATCAATAGTTTTAGTATCCATAATTCAATCATCTTTCTTGTTATACTCACATATAACCATTTATTTGGAGTGTAATTTTTTTAAAGCACAGTTAAATTTTGATAAAAGAGATTATCTTTGAGCTTACCATGTGATGTCACAAAAAAATTGGTGAAATTTAAGGTTTTTTAGATTTTGATAAAATTTAAATTTATTCTATTATTTTTATAATTGTAGCACTTATCATTTGATAACTGGTTCAACCTTTTTTTATTATTCCAATCTTTTTAAAAATTTCCTTTTTTTTGCCCCTCTTATTTTGTCACTGAAAGTTTTGGTATGACACACTAGTTGCTTAAGATTGAACCGTAGAATGTGCTCTTTAAGCAAAGTTATTTGCACCATAAAACTGATTAACGTATTGAACCATAGAATGTGCTCTTTAAGCAAAGTTATTTGCACCATAAAACTGATAAACGTAAGTAGTTTTGCTTGCCATTACTAAAGTAATAGGAAATCAATGTATTACCATTACATATGAAATATTTACAAAATAAAAGTATCTTCTTTTTTTTTTTTGAGATACCTAACTTAAATTACTTCTAATATAATAATTGTGCCTACAAATCGGACAATGTGAGTCATAAGACACTAGATATTGTCGGATACAATCCGAATGATAAATATGGCGACAACTAGGAAGAATACATATACTATCTCCATCATTAAAATCCTCAAGACATATGGTGCAGGAACTTGAAGAAATCTCGATCTGAATATCAGATGTATACAACTGTGTTGGAAAAGAGTTAAATTCAGTAATACTAAGTGTAGTATGTGTTTGAAAATTATGTCTTAAACGAAAAAAATAATAAAGAAATAGTAAAAATATCAAAAATGCGCCCACTGAAAATGCTACTGAAAACCAAATATCAAAGACGTGAGAGACAATATCATCATCATTCGAAGATATGGCGAATGGAACACGAGTCAGAAACATTGCCCCTACTAGAGCAAAATAAACCTGGTCCAACAAATCAGATATTTAGTCAGTATACTGTATAATTAAACTCACTAAAGTATTCTAACATAACATAATATCAAACTTAAAATCAGTCTAAATATAATTAAAATAAATTAAAGATAAAATTTAGCAGATGAATAAATATTCAAAATACTCAAAAGGTTATGCAATGATGAAAAGAAAATGGTCGAGTGAGTAAAAGTTTTCCCAGTTTTACATCAGAAAAAGGTTAAGATGGGGCAAAAAGAGAATTAGTAGCATATTAAGAGCTAGAAAAAGGTTTCCCTATATATATATATATATTTAATTTTGGCAAATGTAAAATTATTAGGAAAAAAAGCTATTACTACTAACCATCTAAAGCAATAAGATGATTCATTATTCAAAAAGATTAAGCAATAAATTGGTGAAGGAAGATTCTTTTTTTATACATATATGTTTTCAGTCTTAACCATCTATTTATTTTTTTATATAAGTTATACAGTTATAATTTTAATATTTCTTTAAAAAATAAAGAATAAATTATATTCAATTAATTAAAATAATTAAATCTCAACCCTTTGTTTTTGAATTGACCACTGAAATAGAAGAATATAGAATGTGCTTTTTGGTGAGGAAAATAGAAGGAGTCACCCTTTCATTTTGAATGCCAGAAATACATAATTTATTATCACTTTTAGTTTATAGACTGATCTAAATGTAGCAGTTTATATATATATAAAGAAATTATATAGGTCTGCCTTTGCAATGCAGACCTATGTTTTATTTTCATGCAATACGGGCATTATCCCAACTGACAACTACTTGATTTTAAACAATTCAGCCACAAAAATCAACTCCAAAAGCCAAACTAACCACAATAAACACACATCAACACCAACACTTAGGCGACACATACTCTCCTACATGTATTGTAATTTATATTTTTTTTAATTCCAAAATATACCAATTTATTTGAATACGTTGAGCTATTTTGTAATTTATAAAAATTAAAATTTTTTAATATTGCTTAAAATTAGGCAATATTAAAACTATTGCCTATATATAAATAAATTATAAAATTTAATATATATATATATATCCTTAATTTAAAAAATAAACATATTAGGAACCGGAAAAATTTTATCTTTTAAAGAGTTAGAGGTTAATTTTTTTATGAATATGAACCATCCATTTTTAAATTAATGGTTATAATTTAATAATTAATTTTTAATTTTTATTTAAAAAAATAGTTAAATTACAACTATTTACTTAAAAATAAATAGCCTAAATTTAGAAAAAAAATTGACATTTATTTTTTTAAGAGATGAAGCCCCTTTAATCCATCTTAATGTTAGCCTGTTTGGTGTCGGGATCAATGTTTCTTAGCTGCTCCATCCACGCTAATAATGACTCAAACAAACACTCAGTCACCGGGGGAGAAAAACTCAAACAAAATACTAACAATGACTCCATTTGAGAAGACTCAATCTAAATTCTACGGTTCCTCGGAGAGAAATGGGATCAAGTATCACACGCTAGAATTGGATGCACTGAGTATTTATTAGAAGAGTTGAATAATTAATTTTTAATTAGCAAAAGAAAATAAAATTAAAATTTAATAGAGTAAAAATAAAAGGCATGCAGACATTAACAATGCTCATTTACATAATACATGAATGGAGGTCCCTACCAGAAATCTTGTCATCTTTATGATTGTAAGAAAGATTTATTTATCACGACAACCTGCAGAACACATTCATTAATGTGAGATTTATTTGGAGACACAATAAATTAACTCAACTCATTATAATAAATTTTTAGGTGACGACCGATAGTTCAAAGAATTTTCTCAAAGTACCTTACTACAAGAGCTCCATTATTAATAAAAATACATAACCTATTCTCTTAATTTTAATAATATATTTTAAAATAAATTATTATCACTTAGTTATCTTTAGAAAAAATTAAAAATTAGATAATTGATTATGATTAGAATATAATTATTTATTTAAAAATAAATAATCTAAATAAAGAACATATCTATCTCTTTAAAAGACAAAAGTCCCCCCATATATATATAATTCAAATGTCCTCCACTATATCTCTCTAAAACTCCCCCAGCCGGACGTACCTCTAAATTGTCCCTCGGCCGAACGCCCGCAAATACTCAATCCCTCCATTATTTGCAATCACACCTTTTTCTTACGTCTTATCATCTTTTTATCCGTTGAGAAATATTTTTGGCTTAAGTATCGGAGGATAAATTGGAAAGTGAGTCCCGTCAATTTTTTGACCTCTTATTTTCTAATTGTGTTGTACAGGAGCTAGATTATTTGGGACGGGGATTAGATCGACTCCAATTCGACCCGACGCGAGAGATCTGGTAGCTACATAACCCATATAACAATTCGGATGCCCTCGCATACGAAAGCGGGTTATAGGGGGTGGTAAGTGTAATGACACATCATATATATTGAGTGTGGCACTATATCAACTATTTTTTCATATTATTAGACTCAATTCAAAGCAAATAAATATATAAATATCAGGTTATTTAGAAATTTTTATTGTATCTAAAACATTTCAGCTATAGTAAAAAATCATTAAAACAGTCCTCATAAGAACTCATTTTGAATCTGTAATAATGTAGCAGCCCCAGTTCGAGCAAAAAAAAAAAAAAAAAGCCAAAATGTTCAGACTTACAGATGGAGAGAGCGAGTTAAAACTGAAATGTAGACTTTGCACGCTAGAGCTCCTTATATAGAGTGGGGACTGGAGAAAACAACAGCAGCTGGATGGAGACGGTGACTCAGACTTACAGAAAACTAACCTTCACCGTATTTGGATGGACAAGTGTTATAAAGTTGAAAGAAGAAGAGCAATTTTACAAAATAGGAGGGCAACGTTCACATTTGGAAACGCAGAAGGTTGATCGATATTGATTTCTCCATTTTCATGTGGTTTAAACGCGCAAGTAACAGAGGAAATTGAGAAGACGGTTGAGGGAATTCTGAATGAGGAAACCCATAACTTGACAAAAGAAACTGCACAGAAAGAGAAAGTGAACGATGACTCAGAAAATTTGATAGCTGGGCGGAAATTAAAATGCTGCAAGACAATCGATGGATGAGATACATTCAGACGTGGAGATCCTAATTCCCTGTTTGGAGGGTGTTTTCCAATGGCATGTTTAAATATTAGTATTCTTTTTTTAAATTTTTTATTGACAATTTTATTTTTGTATAAAAATAAAATTATTTGTTATATTTTAACCATATATCAGAAAAATAACGCTGAAACGCCTGTGTTGGTAAATTTTTTTAACAAAGTTTCAGTGGTAACTAAAACCTCATAATCGAACTTAAAAAACATGTTAAAATAAAATTTTTAAAACATTGTATTTGCATTCTTTCCTATGGATAAAACTGTCAAAATTCAATGGAATTTAAAATAATTTGATCGCATTTTGGATTGAATTTATATATGTAGTTAACTTAATTTTTTGTATATATATTACAAGAAGAATAACAAATAACTGACTATATACCCAACCTTTTAAAATTTTAGAGCCTATTCTCTTTATAGTGAAAAATTAAAGTTGTTTCTTAATAAAAGATAAAAAATTTAGAAAATAAGTTTAAATATTTCTTTCTTTTTTTTTTTTTTTATAGAGTTTCCTTTTTTTTTTTTTAATATTGAACTTAAATTTGAAAAACTTAAATGTAACAAAACTCAAAAATATCAAAAAGATGTTATTTAAATTTTCTTGCTGGCTATAACGCAAAATTTCCTTTAATTTTCTAAATTCTTCTTTGTCACTGAGTGTTTCGATATGACATACTAGTTGCTTAAGATTGAACCATAGAATGTGTCCTTTAAGCAAAGTCATTTGCACCATAAAACTGATAAACATAAGCAGTGTTGCATGCCATTGCTAAAGTAATAGGAAATCAATATATTACCATTACATATGAAATATTTACAAAATAAAAGTATCTTTTTTTTTCAGACACTCAATTTGAGTTACTTCTAATATAATAATTGTGCCTACGAATCGGACAATATGAGCCATAAAACATTAGATGTTGTCGGATATCATCCGAATGATAAATATGACGACAACTAAAAAGAATACATATACTATCCCCATTATTAAAATCCTCAAGACATATAGTGCAGAAACCTGAAGAAATCTCGGTTAAGATATCAGAAGTATATAACTGCATTAGAAAAGAGTTAAATACAGTAATAATAAGTATATTATGTGTTTAAAAATTACATCTTAAACGAAAAAAATAACAAAGTAGTAAAAATATAAAAAAAATGTGCCCACTGGAAATACTACTGGATACCAAATATGAAAAGCGCGGAAGAAACTATTGTCATCATTCGAAAATATGGCGACTGGAATACAAGTCAGAAACATTGCCGTTGTTAGAGGAAAATGAACTTGGACCAGCAAATCAGGGATTTAGTCAATACATTATATAATTAAATTCACTAAAGTATTCTAACATGGTATAATATCATATTTAAAATTAGTCTAAATATAGTTAAAATAATTTAGGAAAAAAATTTAGAAGAGGAAAAAATATTCAAAATATGAAAAATGTTATATAAAGATGAAAAAAGAATGACTGAATAGGTAGACATTTCACCTATTAGAAGGGTTCGCCATAGAGAAGAGCCGAAGTGGGGGGTGAAAAGAGAATTTGTAGGGGATTAAGAGCTAGAAAAAGGTTTCCTTTTATTTTATTTGTATTTGATTTTGACAAATGTAAAATTGATTTCAAATAATAAGATGGTTCATTAATTTAAAATATTCAGTAATAAATTGTCAAAGGCAATTTTTTTTTATTATAATTTTTCAATGTTAATCATTTATTTTTTATATAGATTGTACTATTGTAATTTTAATATTTTCTTTAAAAAACTAAAAAAATTAATTACATTTAACTAATTAAAATAAAAAAATCTCAGCCGTTAAATATTTTTAAATTAATAGCTGAAATTGAAGAAAATAGATTGCGTTTTTCGGTGAGAGAAGCATCCCTCTCATTTCCAAAGCCACCCCTCCATTTCGAATGCCAAAAGCATATAATTTTTTATTATTTTTAATTTATAAATCGGTCTAAATGTAACAGTTCGTATTAAAAGAATAAAAAAAAGTAATTACGTACATCTTAATCAGAAAGAATAATAGTGAAATTGAGAGTGAAAGCCAGCACGCAAGTGTAAGTGGCTAATTAGAGGAAAAATCCGATTAATCCCATGCAATTAAAACAACTTGGCATTAAACAATTCGGCCCCATGAATCAACTCCAAGAGCCAAAATAACCACAATAGACACACACCAACACTTGGGCAACACATGCTCTCCTGCATGTGTCGTAATATATATGTATAGTTTTTTTTAATTTCAAGATGCACCCATTTATTTTGAATAGGTTGAGTTATTTTATAATTTATAAAAAATTAAAATTTTTATTATTGCCTAAAAATTAGGCAATATTAAAATACTGCCTACATAAATGAATTATAAAATTTAATTTATATATATATATATATATCCTTATTTAAAAAAAAAAAGTAACAATCATGAAGCTTTTATCTGCTAAAGAGACTGAGGCTATTTTTTTGAATCTGAACCGTCTATTTTAAAATAATTAATTATAATTTAATAATTAATTTTATCTAATTTTTATTTTTTTAAAAAAAATAGTTAAATCACGTTGTCCTTTTAAGAATAAATAGCCCAGATTCAAAAAAGATAAAAAAAAAAAGGGCTTTTGTATCTTTAAGTAATAGGAATCAATGCTTCATATAATCTTGGCGTTATGGCAGAATTGATTAAAAATTTCAGATTATTAAATTTAAAATATAAAAAATAATTTTAATATATTTTCCTAATATTTGTGGATTGAATTTATTAAAAAATTTAAAAAATTATTTAACCTTCATCAAAGTTTATTTTTAATCCAAAATTAAAATTATATGAATATAATTTAAAGAATTCTAAAACACTGATTTCATCAATTTGACCCATAAATCGGTTTTATGGCCAATTCCCTTTCTTACTTCCTCTTTTCTTTAATCTAAAATAGGGTCAATTATTTTTATTTCAAACTCAACGTTTGGGAGTTTTAATTGTAACTTTACACTCGATCAATAACTTTTATACATCAATTATAATACTCGTTTGATATAGACCAAATAAAAATGACATCAATGGTACTAAATTTCAATTTTAAAGGAATAGTTAACATATGTATATATTTTGATATGAAACACTTAAATCTATAAAATGATTTGATGGAATGAGAAAATACTTATTATCCATCGATTTTAAATTCAAAGATTGATTTTAAAAATGACAAGCCTATACTAATAACTCAAGTTATTAAATTATTAGAAATTACGCAATAAAAAAATAACATTTAACTACGTCAACTATTTAAAATAAACGAGAATATCGAAGATATGCAATTGATATAAAATTGCTTGAAAAGTTTCATTCAGTAATTTCTTTTACAAAGTATAATATATTTATAATAGCGGATGTATAGATTCAGAGAAAATATAACGGCAACCCAATTGTAGTCATCTAACACACCTTTAGGATAGATGTTTGCAAGAAGAAAACTCATCTGCTGGCACCGTGATATCACCCACTGGACTGCAATACCAGCGGATGTATCAGATAAGCCCTCCCCACGAGACACGGTTGGATCCCCTAAAGAGTCACCCCTGTTGTTAGCCGGGAGGCAAAATAAAGAAATTTTGGATAAAATTTATTAAAATTTGTGATTTTAAATAGAATTTGAGTTAGAATTTCCTTTTCTACTCCAAATAAAAAATCAAACCCAAAGACAACGCGAGGGTTATTTTGAATTTTAGTGTTATCTTTTTAAACATCAGTTTTCTTTGTGTGTTTATTTGTTTAATGGTTTTTTGAACAAAACGCAGATAAAAAGCAATGTTTTCAAGGGTGCATTTGATTTTAATAAAACATAAAGGAATAAAAATAGTAACAAAAAAATATATATAATAAATAATAAAAATAAAGAATTTTTCATTTCATTAAGTATTGACGAAAAATTATATTAAAAAAAGATAATAACATTTTATAACTATTGAAAGAGAATGGAGTTACAGTAAAACGTACGGTTTTTAAGAAAAATAAAATTATTTTTTTAAAATCTTATTGTTTTAATAAATATTTTTATTATATTTTTTGAAAACATTTAATGTAATTCAAACATAGAAAACTAAATACACTCTAATAGAAATAACGAGGAGGGAATTCTCATGGTTGCACTGGTTTAGAATTGGTTGAAAATTGAGGTAATTGTATGGTGATAATTCTGCTGAAAATTAACATTCCACGAGACATTTTATATGATTATTTGATATATAAATTTCAAAACACGATTGATTAATAATATTTATTAAGGTGTATTAATTTGTAGCGATTTGTAATTGTCTATATTAATTTATAATTTATTGTAATAAAATACTAATGGGGTAGTCTAGTTCGAACTTAAATACTAAGCTCATTAAATTAATGGCCCAAGGTTTAAAAAAATACTTAATTTAATTATAAGTTTGCAATTAGTAGTGTTTTTTTGTGTATAATTTAGACTCTTGCCAATAATATAAGTTTGACCATCAATGAAACACTACTTTTAGTAATGATTAATTTTGTAAATTATCAACTATTTTAATTGTTGGAGGTCACAATTGAAAGACTTAGAAGACTTGTTCAGAATTTCAAGGCCTATATACGTTTACCATTCAAGATTTATTCGTGCCACCTTATAGACCAAATGACCCATAAATATTTGATTTTATATACATCATAATTTGAGTATTCTCTTATATTCATAGTAGATTTAGTTTTATCTACTTTATTCATAACAATAAACTCTTTATAGTAATAATTATATAAGGTGCTCTATTTGAGATGAAAATTATTTTTTTTTATAGACGGATTAGACCAGCTAAATGCACTATAGACTTGACATTCACATGTTATGGAAGAACCATGCTCTACCAAGCCAGTGAAGATCAATTTCGGACAAAATCTAATTAGTGTGATATTTGTTTCAACTATAAGCCACAAGCTTCCAGCATACATAGCTTAATGGTTCTAGGTTACATTAGCCCTAAAAGTAAATAATTTTAGTTAAATAAATTAAAGGGTAAGCTTAGGGTTATCAACAAGATTGTTTTATTGACGAGTTTAAGTAACAAAATATTTCATGATCTATTTTGAAATTTGATAGAGAATAGTTGATATATTTTACTAGGAGGGAGAGGTAGGTACTATGAAGTGAAGTAAGGTTCATTTACACGTTACAACTATAAGAACTTTTATAAAATTTTAAAAGCGACATGGCATATTCAATTAACTCTTAGGTTTGACTTTTTAAACATTATTGTAACTCACCGTAAGTATTTCATACCCTATTATCCATACTTACCTACTGACTTTGGTATCCAATCTCTCTTTTTTTGATCTAGTTCCTTTACTTTTGTGAACCCTAATTATATTCAAGTATAATACATTTTTTATTTATTGGAAGAATTCAAGTAGTTGGACCGAATGATAGACTATTTTCGTCTTGCCTAAAAATTCATTAAAGAGAATTGTCCTTTTCACAAAAGTTGACTTAACATATCTATAAAAATAATAATAAACAATAAAAATAGGAATTTACCTTTAAAATATCTAAAGATGGTATAGAATTTATCTATCTATCTTTTTTGTATGAATTTCTGACTTTTTATTAATAGATGAGATATTAAACGAGAAAAAAAAAATCTAATTATAGTGTCATTTACCACTACTTTATAATGAAAAGAAATTACATTAATTAATAAGATTTTTTAGTTGTAATCAAATCCAATTATGAGTAATTCGGGATAAATAACGTCACTATAATCGAGTTCATGAACTATAAAAATGCTTTCTCAAAAGGAAAGAGAATTATTTATGAACAAATGTTAAAAGAAGAAACTACTAATGATAAAAGACACAACGATTGAAAATCAAGTAAGACTTAGAAAGTATTCACAGATGAAAAAGTCTAACCCTAAGCGTATTTATATTGATTTTGCTAACATAGTGTTGTTCTCAAAATTTTATAGATTTGAGATTAGGTAATGTTAATAATTAAAAATACAATGAAGAATGCAATTTGAGCAAGCAAAATATTTAGAGAAAAATCTACTCTAAAAAAAGTATGAGGCATGCAATTTAGTTCATCAAAGTCCAAATTCTTAATGATCGATCAATCGAACAAATGCAATTAATTATGAATAATTACTCACAATAGTATCAAATTGACTACAATAAAACGTTCAGTCCCGTGGTATAGGTGATTACTATACCAATACTTACCTAAAGATAGGCAAGTTAGATATAAAATATCAGTGAATTGCATGTTAGATATATAGTAACAAATCAGCTATAGCTTAGTGATATATGTACATAAAATATCAATAAATTACATGTTAGACTTATAATTTATTTTTAAAAATAGTATAATTTCTAGATGAATAGACTTTTTTTTATAATAATCATACTCATATTTGATGTTTATCACTTGTAATCCTGATAATGCCAAATATCTTTTACACTGCCTAGATTCTTAGCATCTAAGTGCTATTATTCACTCATTCCAAATGCATTATTCATGTAAAACTTTACTTACTAAAAAAAGAGTTGAAGTAGAATTTCTATCACCTATAAACTTAAAAATACGTATCAACTGCATTAATCAATTCAGTTTTTTTTTTTGAAATAAAGATAACAAGTGATTTTTGATCGGTCAAAATATTTCTGAATCCTACAATAAGAGGAATACCTCACACTAGCATATAATATGGTTTCATATGAATAAATCTGATAAAATTGAGTCATTTTATAGGCCTAGTTCTACTAATTTTAAAGAGTTTGATGATAATATATAAATATTATAGATGAGTAAAATTAAAAAAATTAGGTTTGACTAATTTATCAGGCGGGTAAAATTTTTTTTTATAAAAAAACACTTCAACAATATATAAATAATGCTGCTTAAATGTGTACACTCTTGTAGAAAATTATCATTCCATTTGTTGCTTTTGTGTATATTTTCTATGTTAAACGAATCGATCAAATTTTAGTTTTGCAATTATTTATCTTATGTGCACTTTTTTGGTAAATTATAATGGGAACCAAAATCACAACTATCCTAGCCGATTAACTCCAAGCAAGTAATTGTGTACAATTCAACTTACGTTCGTATCACAATGCAATAGTTATTCAAGTACTCCAAATAAGTATTGCATCGATGAATGTGTTTTGCAGGTTGAGGTTATAAATCTTTCTTATATATAATGATTACAAATATGACAAGATTTTTGATGAGAAACACCATTCGTGTAATATGTAGAAGTGCACTGTTAATGTTTATATTTTTTTTTTACTTTCTAAATTTGAATTATATTCTCTTTTGCTAAAAATTAATTATTCTACTGCTCTAATAAATACTCCGTGCACCCAAATAAGGAAGATTTCTAGCGTCTGATAGTTGATCCCATTTCTCTCAGAGGAACCATAGAATTTAATCACATGCAGGAGAGCATGTGTGGCCCAAGTGTTGGTGTGTGTTTATTGTGGTTATTTGGGCTCTTGGAGTTGATTCATGGGGCTGAATTGTTTAATGCCAAGTTGTTTTAATGCTTGCGTTGCATGGGATTAATCAGATTTTTCCTTTAATTAGCCACATACACTTACGTGTTGGCTTTCACTCTTAATTCCAATATTTTTTTTTCTAATTATGATATATAAGTAGCTGTAAGTATATTGACTAAAATCCTAATTTGTTGGTCCAAGTTCATTTTGCTTGTGTTCCATTTGCCATATCTTACAATAGTTTCTTCTATGTTTCTAATATTTGGTATTCAGTAGTATTTTCAGTTGACACGTTTTTTATATTTTAACTACTTCTTTATTATTTTTTTGGTTTAAGACATAATTTTTAAATACATCATACACTTAATATTACTATATTTAACTCTTTTTCAATACAGTTATATACATTTGATATCTTAATCGAGATTTCTTCAGATTCCTGCACTATATGTCTTGAGGATTTCAATAATGTGTATAGTATATGTGTTATTCTTAGTTGTTGCCATATTTATCATTCGAATTGCATCCGACAACATCTGCCATTTTATAACTCACATTGTTTGATTTGTAGGCTTAATTATTACATTAGATGTAATTCAAATTAGGTGTCTGAAAAAAATATACACTTTTATTTTGTAAATATTTCATATGAAATGGTAATATATTGATTTCCTATTACTTTAATAATGACATGTAAAATTGCTTACGTTTATCAGTTTTATGGTGCAAACAACTTTGCTTAAAGGGCACATTCTATGGTTCAATCTTAAGCAACTAGTGTGCCATACAGAAACTCTCAATGAAAAAATCGGATGGGCATGAAAAGAAAAATTTAAAAAGATTGGAATAATTTAAAAAAAATCAAATTATAAGTGCTACAAATTATAAAAACGGTAGAACAAATTTAAAATTTATCAAAATCTAAAAAACCTTAAATTTCATCAATTTGTTTTGACATCACATGGTAAGCTCAAAGATAATCTCTTTTATCAAAATTTAACTATGAAAAAAATTACACTCTAAATAAATGGTTATATGTGTGCATAATAAGAAAGATGATTGAATTATGGATACTAAAATCATTGATTATCACATCATATTTATTTTCTATCCATGTATAGACTAAGCAATGTATTTTATTTTAAATGCCATCGTAAAACATGCCTTAATCCATTTCCCTGGGATCCATGCCAACTAAAATATTCTATTGATGGATTTAATATAATTCATCAACTATAAAGTTCTACTCAAATCCAAAATTGTGTTCAAAGTCTAGCCTATAGAAATACTTAATCAAATTTTATTTTATAAAAAAGTCTATTTTTTAAAAAAGGTTAATAACTATAAGCCTCAAACCAATATCATTATATATCTCGTACATATAAAAAGTAGTTTATTTTGCTTCAAACCAATAAAAAGAAGTTTATTTTGCCCACAGATGGGCCTTAGTATGTCTCGTATAAATAATTTTAATTATGTGTTTTGATTTGAACCTTTAAAATATTTATCACGATACTACTTTGATTTTCGCGCATGCTATTGGATCATCCAGTTATCGAATTCTTCTCTAGATCACGAGTTGATCGGGCCTTGGACTTGGATTAGACATTGACTTCTTGAAAATGGTATGGATCACTTCTGTTTTGTTTATATATATATATGTCCCGATGATGACTATTTTCAGATTTGAATATTTATTTTGAATTTAGATATTTAGTTTGAATACAAGACTACCATTGAATTTTAGATTTTAGATCTTAGATTTCTATTAGATTTATATTATTGGCGATTTAGATTTATTCTATTATTTGATTGAATTTTCATCCTTTTGATTCTTCATCTGATTTGTTGGACTCGTTTTATTTAAATATGATATTAACTAAACGCTTGGCTCACATTTCCTATTTTATCCCTTTAGAGTTGAATGTTCGAATGTATTGTCAGAGTAAGGACGTGTTCTGTTAGCTATTTGTCCTATTTGGTAAATTTTAATTTTAGTGTGGTTTAAATTGGTATTTGATATGATTGTATTATGAAATTGATCGAATATAGGCCAATGGATATATTTTGAGAATAGTTGGGATACTATATTATGTATGATTTATGATTTTTATTAGATTGTTACATCTCTTACAATAATTATAGAGCAAGTCATATTTAAAGTGTCCGGATAGTTGTCCGATGAGGTCCTGTAAGACTTTTTGATTTGTTGGATCGTGTGTATTTTATTTGTTATACCCAAATTTAAAATTTTTAAATTTTAAGAATTATAATTAGTTAATTAATTGACCTGATTGGTATGAGTTCATGATAAAATAAGTATAACCTAAACTTCAATGCTCGATCATTATTGGATTATTATTGGTGAATTCATCATAGATCATTGATTCTCATATGTTTGAATAATTTTTACATGTTTTATATTTTTATATGTTTACATTAAGATATTTTATATTCTTATAGTTGTATAGAATTTTTGCTGAGTTTTATCATATTTTTAATATTATTTGTATTTTGATTATCAATCATAAATATTATTCATTATCGATTCATTTATTATATTTATATATACGAAATTTATATTTTTTATTGAGTTTTAGTGTCAAATCCTTATTCCAATTAGACTTTATTTAAAACTCAGAAGTAAATATTTAATTAATTAACTTAATCACAAACCAGATATTGGAACCCGATTCCACAACAATGCTAATAGATAGTTCGATAATGTATAAAAACCAAAGCACGAGATTAAATATCATACCTGCTAAAACAACTAAAATCTAGAAGTAAAGATAAGCTTATCATACCAAATATCAAAATAACAGATAATGTATCCAAAATTATGATTCAATTAAAACAATTAACAAGCTATTGCTATAATATAGACAATCTGACCACTTAATTAACAGACAATCAATCCAATAATCAATACAATTAAAGCACCCTAAAATTTATTTCTTCCAAATGGCTTCTCCAATGCTTGGAATCCATACAAATGTATTCAAGCTCACTAATTTAAAAGTTAGCAAATATGGTTAGAGTAAACTTAACATTCAATAATAAATATATACATACACATACACACTGACACGCACACACACAGAGATATATATATATATATATAGTGAACTAATATTCAAAGGATGATATTTATGATTAAAAATCAAAATGTCAATAATATTAAATTTTTTTAAAAAATATTAAAAAATATTTCATAATTAAAATTGAAAACTCTATATAAAAATATAAATATACAATTTTTTTTCTCAAATTTAAAAAAATAAATCAATTTAATCAAAGTTAAAGTAGATTTTTCATTAAACTACTAGCAAGTAAAATATATGTAGAATATATATACAAATATTTCAATAAAGTAGAAAAATAGGAATTTATCTTTAAAATACCTACAAATGATATAATATTAATCTATTTATTAATTTTTATATAAATTTATAACTGTTTATTGATATATAAGATATTACATTATAAAAAATATCTATTTATAGTGTCTTTTATCACTACTTTATAATGAAAAGAGATTACATTAATGAATAAGATATTTTTAGTTGTAATCAAATCCAATTAGGACTTTTTTTTAAATAGGAAAATCCCACTTGATTTATTGGCTAGGATTAAGAAATATACTACACATAATTAAGGATTTGACTGTATTATCTTGAAAATATTGTAAAGATGCATTAGGATAAGAAGAGAATAAATCTGATTAAAAAAACACATTATTTCACTTTTTATTTTTTATTTAAATGATAATGTTATTTATCTTATTTAATTATAATTTTTCTATAATCCTATTATATATACATATATATGGTCTCTTATAATTTTACATATAAAAAAAATTTATAAAAGATTTATTACATATTAAGAGTAAATTATAAATATACTAATGCATTTATTTAGAAGGACATTGGCAGTTTGAGAGAATAAAATTTTTTTGGGGATATTTTTTACTTATTATAACATAATCTTAGGCTTCATGTTGCCCCTTAAACAGTATAATTTTATATAAATTACATTACTATAGGTTAATAAATAAGATATTATAATATTAAAAATATTTTAAAAATAAATGAACTTCATTATTCAAAACCACAAGTGTACAAGCCTAATTATTAAAGTGGCATGAGTTTTCTGTCGTGAGTAATTCGGGGCCAATAAGGTCACCATAATTGTGTTCATGATCTATAAAAAAACCTGCTCTAAAAATATTGAAAGAAGAAACTACTAATGATAAATGATATAATGATTGAAAATCTAGTTAGACTTAAAAAGTCTTTACAGATAGAAGAAATCTAATCCTAAACATAAACATGTTGACTCTGCAAATATAGTGTTGTTCTTAAAATTTTACAAGTTTGAGATCAGGTGATGTTAATAATTGAAAATACAAATGAGAGAATGTAGAGAAGGTAAACAAAATGTATAGAGAAAATTTTGCTGTAAAAAAAGAATGAAACATGCGATTTAGTTCCACTGAGTCCAAATTTTTGATAATCAGTCAGATCAATCAAATAAACGCAATTAATTGTGAATGATTTCTCACAACATAATCAAATTAACTATAACAAAACGTTTAATCCTATGGTATGAATAATTACTACACCAGTACTTACTAGTGTATTAGACATTTAGTAACAGTGAATTGTATATTAGATATTTAGTAACAAATTAGTTGTAGCACTAATGGTAGATGAACATAATATATCAGTGAATTATACATTAGATTTAGAATCTATTTTTAAAAATAGCATACTTTTTAAATGAATGGCTTTTTTACAATAATCATACTCACATTTGATGTTTATCACTTGTAATCCTGATAATGCCAAATACCTCTGAAACTGCCTAAATTCTTGTCACCTATGTCTTATTATTCACTCATTCGATGTGCATTATCTAAGTAAACCTTACTAACCAAAAAAGAGTTGAAGTAGAACTTCTATTACCTATAAACTTAAAAATACATATAAATTGGCTTATTTATCTTTTAAAAAATAAAAATAACAAGTGATTTTTGATTGGTCAAAATATTTCTAAGTCCTACAATAATAGGAATACCTCACACTTGCATATAATATGGTTTTCTATGTGTAAATCTTATTAAAATCAAGTCATTTTACATGCTTAGTTCTACAAATTTTAATGGATTTGATGATAATATATAAATGTTATACACAAGTAAAATTTAAAAATTAGATCTACTTAATTTTTTGAAATGGGTAGAGTCATATGTAAGTTGACCGATTTGGTTCAGCCTAGCTCAGCTTGGCATGGATTATAAGTTTTTATTTTATAAATATATATATATATATAATTTTAAATTAATACTAATTAAAAAATATTTTAATATGTTATATTTTTATATAATTACTAACGTTTTTTACATAAAAATAATAAATCAAAAGAAATGATGTGACAGGTTTTAGACTTGCTCAAGAAAAAGGCAAATCATATTCAAATCAAAGCGTATCCAATCTTAGTGTGTTTGAAATTTTCCTCCCCGAAGGCTGTGTTTGTTCTTCGATGGTATTGCTTTACAATCTCTTTTTATAGTTATACACACATACATGCATGCACGCACACACGTACGTGCATGTGGATATTCCTAAATATATATTTTATATTTCAATAGAAGTTCATAATTCAATAATAGAAATTTTTTGAGGTAGTACATAATAGGTTTTTATTGTTCACTATTTAAGAGTTTTTGTTTAAAATGTTTATATCATTTGCATATACTATTTTGATTTGAGATTTCAATTCATATATATTTCAGCTAATATATTGTTTCATGGATTTAAGATAAAAAATATATAAAAATAATAAGTATTTTTATGTTTTTGAGAATCAATCAATTTTGACTCATTAAATTCCTATTTTACAGCAACATATTTTTTCTTCATATCAAGAAATGAGAAATATTTCTCCTATTACATGATCTATTTTTATATCATCTAGAGAAAGTCATTTCACTCTCAATAATAATTTTTATCGTCTAATTTGATAGCATTTCATGGAAAGAATAGATTTTGTAAATATATTGATATCTGTCCGGAGAATATTGTTATGAGAGGATTCATTGGACAAAGAATTATTAGTTTTAATGGTCTCTATGATTAATAAATAATATGAAGAGTTTTTTTAGTATTCTTAATAAACCTTTGTTTATATTAATCAAAATTTTGCCATTCTAATATCCATAATTAATATAGATGATACTAAGAGCTACTATATATGCTGCGATGCTATATTTATTATTGATTAATTATAAAGTCGATGGCAAGAGATTGTCTGAAAAATATAAATTAGAAATCAAAAAGTAATTTAAGATTCTCAGAAAGTCAACTGAGAAGGCAATTCACGTAAGTTATTAAGGATTTTATATTTGATAAGGCAACCGTGTAACTCATTCTAAGAGTTTAACTGATTAGATGGATTCTCAAATTAATATTTATGCATAAGGAGTCCCATCATATAAATGTCCTTGCAGTGTAAATCTTGAAATATTTGTGTACACGTCTAATTATATAAAATCTAAAGTGCCGAATATTGGATAAATCAATCAAAAAAGTTTTGTCAATTGTACAAAATATATTCATCCAAAATTTTAAAATATTAGGTGAATGTCCAAAATCTCAATCTTATATTTCATATTGATTATTGAGATTGCATGGTGGATGTACTCTATGTTCAATGTGGGACACACCATTAGCCCCATAATGTGTGAAAATGGACCGATTGGGGAGTCTATACTTCTATAAAAGAAGTAGATATAATTTTTCTTAATAATAATCATTTAATATTAATTAAATAATAGTGTTATTTTCTTTTAAAAATAAAAAAATTTTAAAAAAGAAAATTTTTAATCATTCAATATTAATCACATGGTTGTGATAAAAAAAAACTGTTGAATTAACCTTTAAATTAGAAGGGTAGAGACCCTGAATTTCAAAAAAGAGTGTATGCAAAAAGAAAAAAAAGGAAAAAAAAGCTTATAAAATTAAAATCATTTGAAATAAAACTAAATTTATTTTGATGTGAGAAAGGGCAAATGAAAATTTCTTTTCAATATCTATTCCTTTATTTTTTTTTCCATTTCCTATCTTGAAAAATGGCAAAATATAAAGCCATCGGTTCTAAAAGAATACGATATATATAGGTTTCTCTTACATCTTGGACAACTTGTCTTTTTATTGACATTTAAAATCACAAAGTGATCTTATCCTTATATGAAAACTCAAAATTTTTAAAACTATGGTCAATTATTCTTTTATTTTTCACGCTATTCATCTCATTAGGAAATGTTACTTTATCATTATATATAAGTTATAGGTAAAAATTGTAAAGAATGTCTCTTTAAAATATAAAAAGGATTAAACATATAGATAATACTTCTCAAAATATGTAATGTGGGAAGCAATTTAAGAAAATCTATAAGAAGACTTAAGTCTACCAACTTAAGAATGCCAAAATAATATTACCATTTGCCATTCAAAATCTAGAAAACTATTTTTGTTTTTTTTTACAGACAGATTATGAAAAGATATATGATTGTATTAATTTTTACAAACAATTAGTATTTGATCATCCATTACTAAAGAATCATAATTTTCATCATGAGGTTAGTATTATATTTCTTCTTATTGTCTAAATTATAGACCACATAGGCCATGAGTACAATTGTGAAAATCTAGTTTGATATTGTAGGGATATGATTTTAGATTTAACAATCATTGAAACCTATAATATAAAAGCTTTCATATATTAGCATAATTAATTTTTTCTGGTTAGTAATACTCTACGAATATTTTTTAATTCATCAAATAAATTTTCTTTTTCCCCATATGAGACCCTATTTTATTCTCAAGAGGATACGATCTGAAACTTTTTCAACAGAAATTAAAACGCTAAAACTCGATTTAAAAAATGAAGATTATCTAAAGGGAATGGTTCCTATCAGAAGAGTAATAAGGAATGATCTCATTCAAATTAAATTGTTTATAGAGGAATATGTATCAAAATTAAAACTAAATGGTTATCAACCCAACAATATTACTTATGTAAGTGACTATTTCAACTTTCAATGCATAATTGTCATTTGCTAAGATGATTTGCTTTATATTATGCATATTGTTGAGTTTCACAATGCACCTGTATCTTGGCCAAATAAGCATCAGATGTAATGAGGTCCATAAATGATAGTTGTGAAGCCTTATCACCCTTAGGTAAGCTTTTACTAGACAATAGTTAGATGGCACATGTTCTATTTTATACCTCACTTGTTGAAAATAAAATATGTGCTAATTTGTTCTTGTCAGTAATTTAATTACTATTATATATCAATTTATGTCATATTGAATAATAACATAAATGTTAAATGGTTAACATAACATGATATAATGAGCCATACTATAAATTTCAGGTTACAATCGTTTGTACAAGTAGTATTCCATATAATAAAAAAGCATATAAAGGAGTTGGAGAAATCTTAAACATTTACAATCTTCCGGTTAAAAGTTCTCAATACAACGTTGCGACAATTACATTTGAAAATGGTTTAGATAGCATACAAGTTGGATTGATGGTAAGAGAATCGGCTCCACTTATATTTTTCACGTCAAACAGATATTATGGATGATATAGATGTGTTGTTTGATAGTATAATATTACTTAAAAAATTGATATGAAATATTGGTCTAATATTTATTTTCATCGTCAACGGCCATATTTAATTCAATTGGATTAACTAGAGCAAAAAAAAAAGTCATAATTAAATTAAGTATTACTTTATTTTAACTTGGATAATTAATTTAGAGAGCTTATCATTATGTTAAACCTCGAATATAAAAGTTATATTGATCATAAAACTTTGAACAAGTCTTTTGATCTTAAAATCTCTAGCAATCTTTTGTTATTTGTTATACCGAGCATGCGCTTAAAGATAAGAGTCTATTAGAGTTCGCTTGGCTATAAAAACCTTAAGTATTTTGAAGGAAGAAAATATTAGGTAATATATTCAAAAATTCGCTAAATATGTTTACAGTTATAATGAAGTGGATTTAACATTTTTTTATTGTTTCTATCAAATAGTTGTAGTATATATAAAGAGAGTTTGATTTATGCTTATAATTAATTTTATTGATAATCCTTAATTTTATTTCATTATGTTACAAAATGCTTTCTTAGCTTTCCTGTATGTTTTTAATCACTACAAATAATATTGCATACACATTGGGGAACATGGCTATATAGCTTCATATGAGATCCTTTTATAAATATTTATAATACTTTATTTAACTTAAAAAGAATTTATCATTTTATATCAGCAATAAAATGATAGCGTTCAATCAGTTTTATTTATCATAATATAAAATATCAATCATTATTAAATATTAGGGCGTCATCAATTGTTATATTGTCACATAATATCATCAAATGTTTAACTAAATACTAAAATATAACCCTACAATAAATACAGTAAGATAATCCTATAATCTGCAATCCAACTATAAATGAAGCTCATTGGCTTAAACATGCTAACGTAACAAATATGTATTTCTAAAATATCCAACTAGAATGTTTACAAGTCTGATTAATGTATTTAAATAATGATAATCTTATCATTTGATTTTTCTTTCAATCCAAAACCTTCGATTTTTTTTTTTTTTTGCTAATGAAGACTAAATATCGAAGATTGGGCTACCTAATTTCTCCATAGTCTAGGCCATAGAGGCTATTTAAAATTTGTGGATAGGCTGACTACATATTTTTTTCATAAATAGGGTTAAATACTATTTTTTAACACGTAGATGTTAGAAAATAACCTTTTATTATAAATAATAAATTAAAATATATTTAAATATATTTTATCAATTTTTGCACAATAAAAATTCTAAAACAATAACAAATATATAATTTTTTTAAACAATGGAAACAAATAACTTCTAAAATTTTTTAAGTACAAATTTCATCAAATAACTTCTAAATTTTTTAAGTACAAATTTCATCAAATACTCTTATAAAAATTGCATACATGTCAAAGATTTTAAAATTTCATTAACAAATTATACAAAGTTAGTTATAAATTTTAAATCTCATAAGTGAAAGCAAAATTAACATGAAAGCCAAAATAAGTAAAAATAAACATCAAAGAATCACATGCAAATAAATAAAGAATAAATAACCAAAAAATTTTAACAACAAACAAAAAAATAAAATTAGATAAACTCATATTCAGTTGAGTGTTACCCAAATCTAACCTAAAATTCCTTCAAAACAATATCTCTCCACTCTCTCTCTTTTCTCTTGAGCTCTCAATAGAAAATGCACTAACCACGCATACAATTCTTTAAATAGTTAGATCGACACACTAGTTACAATCAGGCACCCATCAAATATGTGCACAAAACATATGCACATATGAATGTCTCTCAAGCCTTGCAAGAGTGTTGCCGTGCTGCCAATCATGCGCGAGCATGTCTCCATTGTGCATGAGTACTATCTATTCTGATAGCTACGCTTGAGCACTACACATACGCGGATTAGGCGCTATCCTTTGTCCTCAAATGTTTAATTTTTTTTATCAAAACACATAATTATTCTAAAAAAAAGATACTCAATATAACTAGATTCTGATGTTATAATATATAGTTTAGTAAATGAATGCAGCACATAATTTATGAACTTTAATGCCATAAAAAATTGTAATGGAATTGCTAATTAAATTACTTAGTCCCTACACATTAATTAATCAAAAACCTCAAGTTCATGGTAGACTAACCAACATCATAGGTTAAGCTTGAGTGAACTGATATCAAATTTCTAACCAAATAAACAAAATTTTAAGATTGATCAATTGATTTATTATCAACAAAAGTATCTGAATTTATAAAATAAGAAGCCATTTGAGTTTCAATCAAATCCCCTTCAATCAATTATTTGAAACCGAATTTGCAGTAGTTGGATTAGATTTGCAACCTAGTCTCATATCTGTTGATAGAAGTGATGCAAATTACTCATGAGAGATTACTAAGATTAGCATGATCCAAAAGAAGCAAACTAACAAATTTTTATTGACGGAAAGATAATAAGCAATGCAAGCTAAATTAAAATTAGTAAAAGCATATTCTAGATGTCATTGATTATGGATACTGAAATCATTCATTATCACATCATATTTATTTTCTATCCTTGTATAAACTACTTAATGTGTTTTATTTTAAATGTCATATTAAAACATAGCTTAACCCATTTCCCTTAGATCCATGCCAACTAAAATATTTTATTGATGGATTTAATACAATTCAACAGCTATAAAGATCTACTCAAATTCAAAATTGTATTCAAAGTCTAACCCATAGAAATATTTAATCAAATTTTATTTTAAAAAGAAGCTTATTTTTCAAAAAAGGCTGATAACTATAAGCCTCAAATCAATATCATAGATTAAACTCGAGTGAAAATAAACATGAAGTAATCACATGCAAATAAATAGAGAATAAATAATCAAAAAAATTTAACAACAAACAAAAAAATAAAATTAGATAAACTCATGTTCAATTGAGTGTCACCCAAATCTAACCTAAAATCGGTTCAAAACAATATTTCTTGATTGTCTCTTTTCTCTCTCGTCTCTTGAGCCATTAATAGAAAATGCACTAAAAATGTATAGAATTATTTAAATAGTTAGATCGACACACTAGTTACAGTCATGCACTCATCAAATATGTGAACAGAATGTATGCATGTATGAACGTCTCTCAAGCCTTACAAGAGTGTTGCCATGCTCCCAATCATGCGTGAGCATGCCTCCACTGTGCGTGAGTACTGTTTATTCTAATGGTCACGCTTGAGCACTACACATACGTGGATTAGGCGCCATCCTCTGTCCTTAAATACTTGATTTCTTCCTCAAAACACATAATTATTCTAAACAAAAATATACTCAATATAACTAGATTATAATGTCATAATGTATAGTTTAGTAAATGAATACAGCACATAATTTATGAACTTTAATGTTGTAAAAAAATTGTAATGGAATTGCTAATTAAATTGCTTAGTCCCTACACATTAATTAATCAAAAATCTCAAGTTCACGGTAGACTAACCAACATTATCGGTTAAGCTTGAGTGAATTGATATCAAATTTCTAACCAAATAATCACAATTCACAGTTGATCAATTGATATATTATCAACGAAAGTATCCTAGTTTATAAAACAATAAGCCACTTGAGTTTAGATTAAATCCCCTTCAACCGATGATTTGAAACCTAATTTGCAGTAATTGGATTAGATTTGCAACCTAGTCTCATATATGTTGACAGAGGTGGCACGAATTACTCTTTAGAGATTACTAAGATTATTATGATCATAAAAAAAGTAAACTAACAAATTTTCATTAAGGGAAAGATAAGCATTGTAAGCTAAATTAAAAATTAGTAAAAGCATTTTTTAAATGTCATTGATTAGAATGACCATAAGAGAAGTAAACTAACAAATTTTCATTGAGGAAAAGATAAGTATTGCAAGCTAAATTAAAAATTAGTAAAAGCATATTTTAAATGTCATTGATTAGCATGACCATTAAAGATGCAAACTAATAAATTTTCATTAAGAGAAAGATAAGCATTGCAAGCTAAATTAAAAATTAGTAAAAGCATATTTTAAATGTCATTGATTATGGATACTAAAATCATTGATTATCACATCATATTAATTTTCTATCATTGTATGGACTAAGTAATGTGTTTTATTTTAAATGTCACATTAAAACATACCTTGACCCATTTCCCTTTGATCCATGCCAACTAAAATGTTCTATTGATGGATTCAATATAATTTGTCAGCTATAAAGTTCTACCCAAATCCAAAATTGTATTTAAAGTCTAACACATAGAAATACTTAATCAAATTTTATTTTAAAAAGAAGTTTATTTTTCAAAAAAGACTGATAACTATAAGCCTCAAAGCAACATCATAAATTAAACTCGAGTGAACTGATATCAAATTTCTAACCAAATAATCACTATTCATGGTTGATCAATTGATTTATTATCAACGAAAGTATCTGAATTTATAAAACAAGAAGCAACTTGAGTTTAGATCAAATCTCCTTCAACCGATGATTTGAAACTGAATTTGCAGCAGTTGGATTAGATTTGCAACCCTAGGCTCATATTCGTTGACAAAGGTGATGCGAATTACTCTTGAGAGATTATTAAGATTAGCATGATCCTAAAAGAAGCAAACTAACAAATTTTCATTGAGAAAAAAATAAGCATTGCACGATAAAATAAAAATTAGTAAAAGCATATTTTAAATGTCATTGATTAAGGATACTAAAATTATTGATTATCACATCATATTTATTTTCTATCCTTGTATGGACTAAGTAATGTGTTTTATTTTAAATGTCACATTAAAACATATCTTAACCCATTTCCCTTTGATCCATGCCAACTAAAATATTCTATCGTTGGTTTTAATATAACTCATTAGCTATAAAGTTCTACTCAAATCCAAAATTATATTCAAAATCTGACACATAGAAATACTTAATCAAAATTTGTTTTAAAATGAAGTTTATTTTTTAAAAATGGCTGATAACAATAAGTCTCAAACAAACATCATAGGTTAAACTCGGGTGAATTGATATCAAATTTCTAACCAAATAATCACAATTTAAGGTTGATCAATTGATTTATTATCAGGAAAGTATCTTGAGTTTATAAAACAAGAAGCAATTTGAGTTCAGATCAAATCCCCTTCAACCGATGATTTGAAACTGAATTTGCAGCAGTTGGATTAGATTTGCAACCCTAGGCTCATATTCATTGACAAAGGTGATGCGAATTACTCTTGAGAGATTATTAAGATTAGCATGATCCTAAAAGAAGCAAACTAACAAATTTTTCATTGAGAGAAAAACAAGCATTACACGATAAAATAAAAATTAGTAAAAGCATATTTTAAATGTCATTGATTAAGGATACTAAAATTATTGATTATCAGATCATATTTATTTTCTATCCTTGTATGGACTAAGTAATGTGTTTTATTTTAAATGTCACATTAAAACATACCTTAACCCATTTCCCTTTGATCCATGCCAACTAAAATATTCTATCAATGGTTTTAATATAACTCATTAGCTATAAAGTTCCACTCAAATCTAAAATTATATTCAAAATCTGACCCATAGAAATACTTAATCAAAATTAGTTTTATAAGAAAATTTATTTTTTAAAAATGACTGATAACTATAAGTCTCAAACCAACATCATATGTTAAACTCGGGTGAATTAATATCAAATTTCTAACCAAATAATCACAATTTAAGGTTGATCAATTGATTTATTATTAGCGAAAACATCTGAATTTATAAAGTAAGAACCACTTAAGTTTAGATCAAATCCGCTTCAACCGATTTGAGAGATTACTATGATTAGCATGATCCTAAAAGAAGCAAACTAACAAATTTTCATTGATGGAAAGATAAGCATTGCAAGATAAATTAAAAATTAGTAAAAATAAGAAAAAAATATTACTTTTCATCATCACCTTCAAGACAGGCACATGGACTTTTCCTTATTATATTAATTTTTTTGGTTCAATTCCCCCTTTCGATCTTTCTCACGTCCATTTTACCCGTTCTAATTTTCTTCGTTTCTTATTTCCTCAGTCATTTTCTCAACCATATTCTCTGTTCCATCAGTTTCCTTCACCCTTTCAAACTCAAAGAAACTGGCAAAATCCTATATCAATCAACATTTTGATAATCGACATAAGAACTTTATTTCATTATCAACCAAAACCTACCCCTATTTCGTAAGGTTCCGTTTCACCTTCCATTTTCCTATTGGTAGCAATGACCATAGAGAATTCCAACTTCCTACTAGTATTAATGGACACCAAGGATCACTTGCATTCTTCATCAATTTCCAATCTGTAAAGAGAGCTCTCCCAAGCAAGGTCCACCATTCAGTTCGTCCTCCTCTCTCTTTTTTTGTAAGTCTGCTCATCATTTTTCTTATGTAGCTTATTCTATGCTATACTAATTTTATATACACCGATATAATAATAAATAAATACTGATTTTATATTACCAACGCCTTCTTTATAAATCAACAATGAGGGTTATGCTAGACGACTTTTTTAGTGAGTAGTCATGTTTAATTTTAACCCGGCCGTTAACTATGTATGCCTTTGAAAATGTCAAAATTCACGTTTGTTATGGTTTGGGAATTATGAAATTCAAATAGATAATGTACTTTTAAATTAAATTTTAACGCCTTAACTGTTTTTGTTTTCTTTGTTGCGATATGCTTCAATTATGTAAAGATCAAAAGAAACTAAAAAAATTCATGTTTAAGCTATCAAATGTGGCATGCCAATAATTGTGGGTGAATGTGTACAGAGGTTGAAATCTTGTAGAAAATTTTCATTCCACTTGTTGCTTTTATACATATATATTGTTTTCTACGTTGAACGAGTTGGCCAGATTTTAGTTTGATTTAGCTTTCCAATTATTTATATTATGTGTACATTTTTTATAAATTAAAATCATTTCATGTGATTGGGAATACAAGAACGCCTTGTTTAGTCAAAATAAATAAATTTTTATATTTTTATTTTCAATTTTTCTTACTTTTTAAATAAATATATATATATATATATATATATATATGTTTGTTTATTCTTATCAAAATGTAAGCATTCTGTTTATAAACATTTTGTTATAAAATATCAATCATTTGGCAAAAGGTTAAAATTATTAATAAATTTGATAAATTTAAGTTGTATATATCAAACTCAATTTATATATAACTCTGTTCATAGTTATCCAAAGTCAAACAGACACTACATACTGCATACTGATATTTGGCATATTAAACGTAATTTTTAATGATAAGATGTTATACACCATACATATCTCTCAATATTAAGCAAGTAACAATTGCTCAGTTAAATGCATATTTCAGTTCTTAGCTGAGCCAAACTTTATTATCCTAATGAGTCAGATTTTAAACTTCATTTTATGTTATGTTGGCTAAATTAACAAATTGAATTTAAGTTAAATGATACTCAATTTATTTATGACCTTACATATATATATATATTAGTATTGATAAGTTAAAAGTACAGATTGATAAGAGTATTTTTAATCACGATAGTCCTTTAAAATATTATACTATAATTAGTTTAATTTTATAACTAAATTAACAATACACGGCATTTTTAAGTTATAAAAAATACTATGTGATAGTGTAAATATTATCATTAAACCTAAATACTGATAATCTAAAAGCTAATAAGACGATGATGCTTTTAACTTTTAATATTAGTTAATATAGCTACATTTCTTAACGTGCAAGACCGGTCAGTTTAATTGCGTTTATAAAATTATTTGATAACCCAAATGAAAAAAGTATCAGCCATAAAGAAAATTAATTATAAAATCTAACTAATATTGTATTATTTGTCAAAAATATTATTTCAAAATCTAAATATATTTATATTTATAAATTTTAAAAATATTTATATTTAATCATGCATCGTCTGTTTTAAAATTTTGAGGGTTAGTATATATGTGTGGTAAGTTATGTATTATGAGATAGATATTACCAATTTAAACCACAAAACAACATCTTTATGATGACAAGGTAAAGTTGTTTATATATAACAATTTGTTAATCCTACGTATAGAAATCTTATAGATTGAGCTATCCTTTATATATTTCATAATTTGTTTGGACATTTGAATATATATATATATACATATATATAGGGGACTTCTGTATCTTAAAGATATAGAAATATCCTTTATAACAAAACCTATATTTTAATAAGTAATGGAGCTCTTGTAGTAAAGTGCTTTGAGAAAAATTCTTTGAACTGTCGGTCATCACCTAAAAATTTACTATAATAAGAAGAGTTAACTTATAGTCAGAATCACAAAGACGCTATTCAAGTATTTTTAGCGTCTTGATATAAATCTCACATTGACAAATGTATTCTGCAGGTCGTCGTCATATATCTTTCTTACAATCATAAAGATGACAAGATTTTTGGTAAGAACCTCTATTCGTGTATTATGTAAAAGTGCATTGTTAATGTTTGCGTGCTTTTTATTTTACTTTATTTGATTTTAAATTTATTTTCTTTTGCTAAAAATTAATTATTCAACTCTTCTAATAGATACTCAGTGCACCCAATTAGTGAAGATTTCTAGCGTCTGATACATGATCCCATTTCTCTCAAGGAACCGTAGAATTTGTTTGAGTTGCAGCGTTGATGGAACGGCTAAAAAACATTGATCCCAACACCAAACAGACTAACATCAAGACTAATTAAGGGAATTCCATCTTTTAAAAAAATAAAGGTTGTTTTTTTTTTTTAATCTAGATTATTTATTTTTAAATGAATAGCTATGATTTAACAATTTTTTTTAAAAAAATTAAAAATTAGTTATTAAATTATAACCATTCATTTAAAAATGGATGGTTTAGATTCATGAAAAAATATCATCTATCTTTTTGAAATATGGAATTTTCTTGGTTCCTAATATGTTACTTTATATATATATTACATTTTATAATTTATTTATATATAGGCAATATTTTTAATATTGCCTAATTTTAAGTTTTTTTTTATAAATTGCAAAATAACTCAACATATTCAAAATAAATTGCTGCATTTTTGAATTAAAAAATATATATATTACTGATACATGTGGGAGAGTATCTGTCGCCTAAGTGTTGGTGTTGATGTGTGTTTATTGTGGTTAGTCTGGCTTTTGGAGTTGATGAATTGTTTCATGTCAAGTAGTTTTCAGTTGGGATAATGCTTGCGTTGCATGGGATTAATCAGATTTTTTCTTTTACTTGGTCACTTACATTTACGTGTTGACTTTTACTTTAAATTTCAGCATTATTCTTATAATTAAAACTTACGTAGTTTCTTTTTACATTTATGAACTTGTATATTTGGATCAGTTTATAAATTAAAAATGACAATAAATTATGCATATCTGGCATCTAAAATGGAAAGATGACTCATTCTATTTTCCTCGCCTAAAAAGATACTCTATATTATTCGATCTCAGCAGTTGATTCAAAAACAAATGACTAAGATTTAATTATCTTAATTGATTAAATATAATTAATTTTTTTTATTTTTTTAAAATGTCAAAATTACAATCATATAGCCTATATTAAAAAAATAGATGGTTAAAATTGAATATATATATATAAACTTCTTTTGTCGATTTATTGCTTAATCTTTTTGAATAATGAATCACCTTATTAATTTAGATATTTAATAGTAATAGCTTTTTTTCTAATTATTTTACATTTGCCAAAATTAAAAATAAATAAATATATATATATATATACTAGGAAACCTTTTTCTAGCTCTTAATTCCCCGCCAATTCTCTTTTCACCCCTTCTTAACCTTTTCTCGATGGCAAATAGGGAAAATATTTACTCGCTCAATCATTTTCTTTTTATTCTTACATAACCTTTTTTGGTATTTTAACTATTTATTCCACTATCAAATTTTATCTCTAAATTATTTTAATCATATTTAGATTGCTTTTAAGTCTGATATTATGCTATATTGAAATACTTTAGTGAGTTTAATTATATAATTTATTAACTAAATATCTGATTTGTTGGACCAGGTTCATTTTGCTCTGTTAGGGGCAGTGTTTCTTACTCGTGTTCCATTCGCCATATCTTTGAATGAGGATGACAATGTCTCTCACGTCTTTGGTATTCGGTATACAATAGCATTTTCAGTGGGCGCATATTTGATATTTTTACTACTTCTTTATTATTTTTTTCGTTTAAGACGTAATTTGGAAACACATACTACACTTAGTATTGCTGAATTTAATTCTTTTCCAATACAGCTGTATACATCTGATAACCAAATCGAGATTTCTTTAAACTCCTGCGCCATATGTCTTGAGGATTTTAATGATGGGGATAGTATATGTATTCTTCCTAGTTGTAACCATATTTATCATTCAGATTGTATTCGACAACATCTGGTGTTTCATGACTCACATTGTCCGATTTGTAGGCACAATTATTATATTAGAAGTAATTTAAGTTAGGTATCTCAAAAAAAAAAAAGAAGATACTTTTATTTTGTAAATATTTCATATGTAATGGTAATACATTGATTTCCTATTACTTCAGCAATGGCATGCAAAACTGCTTACGTTTATCAGTTTTATGGTGCAAATAACTTTGCTTAAAGGGCACATGCTATGGTTCAATCTTAAGCAACTAGTGTGTCATACCGGAACTTTCAGTTACAAAATCGGATGGGCATGAAAAGGAAAATTTTAAAAAGGTTCAAATAATAAAAAAAATATTGAACCAGTTATCGAATGATAAGTGCTACAATTTATAAAAATGATAGAATAAATTTAAAATTTATCAAAATCTAAAAAACCTTAAATTTCAACAATTTTTTTTGTGACATAAGCTCAAAGATAGTCTATTTTATCAGAATTTAAGTGTGCTTTAACAAAATTACACTCTAAATAAATGGTTATATGTGAGCATAATAAGAAAGATTATTGAATTATGGATACTAAAACCATTGATTATCACATCATATTTGTAATATCCCAAAATTTTTATTTGATTTATTTTCGATAAAATAATTATTTTGAGTTAATTTAAAAAATTAGATTATAAAATAAAATAAAATAATAATAAATAATAATAATAATAGCATTATTTTAATAAAAGAAAGGGGGAGGCGAGGTGCACTAAGGAAAAAGGAAAGGAAAAAGAAAAGAAAAAAAAAGAAAGAAAGAGAAAAGAGAAGGGGAGGAAGGAGATGGAAGGCGGCGGGGGGCTACCGACCACCATCACTAAAGGGATTGGTGCCGGAGATAAAAGCCGATGAAGCCCTCTCGACTAGTTACCCTTCGATTTATGTAGCGGGTGAAGGAAATAGAGATGCACAAGTTGAGCAGAGGAGCCCCCGCAGTCACCGTCGTTGTTGGAGAAAATGGGTAAAATCAATACAAGTAAATCCTTCTATTCTCTTTGTCGATGGCCATTTGATGTTTGCACATACCGATTTTGGGAGAAATCAGATGAAATTTGATGGATTTGGGTGTGTGAGGCGCGGTGGAGAGAGACAGACCCGCCGACGGCTTGCATGTGCTATCGTCGTAGCTGTTGCCGTTGTCGGGTGGCCACCACCGTGGCTGGTGCTGACATTTGAGTCCAAATTGCCTCCAATGAAAGGGAAGCAGCTCGTGAGGGGGAGAGAGAGAAAGGCAGAGGAGCGACGTGATAGGAAGGAAAGAAGAAGAAGAAGAAGAAGAAGGAGAAGAAGGGAAAGGAGAAGAAGGGTGAGCGCGCAATGGAGGCTCGCGACAGAGCCATGCAATGGAGGCACATGACAGAAGAGAGAGGAGCACCGTTTGGGAGCCTTGGAGCATCATTTCTTCTAATTTACTTGATATGAGGCCGAGACAATTATCCTCTTACTCTATCTCTACTTTATTTCAAGTATTTGACATGTTTTGTATGCATATATATATATATATATGTGTGTGTGTGTGTGTGTGTGTGTGTATGGATATGGGCGGGATCCGAGGCCTAGTGGACTGATTTGTGTGGCACTGTTGTGGTCCGAGGTCTGACTGGGTCATATATGATAAATAAAGGATGGCCGAATAATTGTAAGCCTAAAATATAACTGATAAAATAATAAAAGATAGTCGGATAGTTGCACGCCTAAAATGTGACCGTTATAATAAATAAAAGGTAGCCGAGTAAATATATGCCTAAATGGTAGCCATTATGATAAATAAAAGGTGGCTGAGTAATCACAGGCCTAAAATGTAGGCATTATAATAAATAAAAGGTGGCCGAATAACTACAGGTCTAAAATATAATCGTTATGATAAGTAAAAGGTGGTCGAGTAATTCTAGGCCTAAAATGTAACTGTTATGATAAATAAAACATGGCCGAATAGGTGTAAATGTAAAATGTAACCGATATAATAATAAAAGATGGTCAAATAGTTATAAGTTTAAAATATAGTCGTTATGATAAATAAAAGGTGGCCAAATAAATACAGGCCTAAAATGTAGCCGTTATGATAAATAAAATATGGTCGAATAGTTGTAGGCCTAAAATATAACCGATATATAATAAAAGGTGGTCGAGTAGTTACAAGTTTAAAATATTGTTGATATTAAATTTTTAGAATCGGACTTGGATCCAGATTCGAATTTCGACTTGGATTTAGAACTTAATTTGGATTTAGATTTGAATTTAGATTCGGACTCAGATTTAGATTCAAATTTGTCATTTTGTTTTTTGATATCTGGTTATGAGCATTCCCTTGGATTTATATGCACTGTTTACACATGATAATACTTGTTGAGTTTTCGACCCACATTTTTTATTTTTTCTCTCCCTCAGAGTAAGAGAGTTGGATCTATGATAGGAGTTAGGTAAGATATGGCATAGCGTCACATTCTCTTAGTAAGTATTTTATCCTTATAACGATTTGGGAATATATTATGATTATATTTTTGTCTGAACGGTAGTTCGATGAGATCATATAATGAATAATTGAGATATAATTGATAATATTATTATCTTGGAGATCGAATTTAGAATTAATTAATTAATTATTTGACCTATTTAGTTCTGATTCATTACAATATTTATTTTCTATTCTTGTATGGACTAAATAATGTGTTTTATTTTAAATGTCACATTAAAATTTATCTTAACCCATTTTCCTTTGATCCATGGCAAGTAAAATATTCTATTGATGGATTTAATATAATTCATCAGCTATAAAGTTCTACTCAAGCCCAAAATTGTGTTCAAAGTCTGACCCAAGAAAATATTTAATTAAATTTTATTTTAAAAAGAAGTTTATTTTTTTTAAAAGGCTGATAACTATAAGCCTCAAACCTAAGATTTAATTTATGATGTTAAAATTAAATAAATTGATAAAATATTATAATTAATTGTGGGTTTGATTAAGCATTTAAGTCAAAGGAGTGTAATTTGAGTGGCGCCTGACATATACTTGAGTTACGAAGAAGCATGTTTTAAACTAAATTGTTGCACATGAGGCACGCCTAATAGGTGCTTATCCATGTTTAATTCATAATATTGATACTCAGCACACACCGATTAGGTGCTTATACACAAGGTTAAAGAAGCATTTGTACCTGACCCGTAACTGATCAGTATCAGTGCACTAATCTATTATGTAAGGTTATTTCAACTGATTTCAATTGGTTTTTTCTGAACTTTTAATCAATAATGAGAGAAGAATAGAGAGGTAGTATGCGAAAGTGAATTTATATTGATTTTAGATGAATCCAAGCTATGTTTTGGTAAGTCAATGTTAAAACGAGTGTATCTAAATCTATTTCTTTTTTTTATTACTAAAATTTTTTAAAATATCGGAATGTTTCTTATTTAAATACTCATATATGTGGTATTTGCTTACTCTTCTTGATTATATCTTGCACACATATTAGTTTGATTTCCATTTTAAAAGATTTTTGAAAGCCTACGTCTTAAATATACATATATCATATTAAAATTCTAAAATTATTGTACATATATATTTTTTCATGCCTTTTTATATACAAGAAATTTGACAAGAATTTTATTTTAAATTTGATAAAGGTGATTTATTTTTTAAATTTCAGAAAAAAAAATTAAACATTTATATTTTAGTGTGGAGTTTTTAATTTTTATTTAAATAAGAATCGTTATAGAAAAATTGATATTTAAATATATCCGAATATATTGTTTGTAAATAAACAGTTGAATGTAATATCCATGAATCAAAAAATTTACATTCGATCTCAATTATATTAAATAATATATAGTCAACTCACCTATAAATCGTGAATCGTGGTATTTAGCCTTTAACTGCATAAAAACATGTAATATCTAGGGTTTTTGTTCGAATTAATTTAACATTAATTATAATTTTGAATAATTTAGACTTGGCAAAAATTAATTTAATATTATAAAATTTAGAAGGATATTTGGATTGGTTGGGTTGACATCCAATATGCACTCGTACTGTTATTCGAGTATTGATTTGGATTTTGGAATAAAAGAAAATAAATATATTATGTATAATAATTATTATTATTATTATTATTATTATTATTATTATTATTATTATTATTATATAATATATATATATATATATATATATAATAGAAGGAACAAAAAAAAAGAAAATGAAAGAGAAATTAGAAAAAGGGTTTCGGGGAGAGAGAAAAAAAAAGAGTGGAGAAGAGAGGAGAGAGAGAGGGGGACCGGCGCGGCTGCCATCGCTGCCATTTCCGGAGGTCTCAACGCCAATGGAAGCCAGCGAAACCCTCTCCGTGATGTTACCTTCCATTTTGTACTCCAATGTATGTAGAATGAGAAATCGCGAATTGAAGCCAAACGGCCACCGTCGGCTTGCCGTCATGACCGGAGGAAATTAGTAAAATTGAAGTAAGTAAATCCTTCCATTATCTTTATGGATGTCGATTCTTGAGTTGTATATTTCTATTATGTGGAGATCAGCTGAAATTTTGTTAGATGTTGTGAAAGCAGGGCAAAGGAGAGAGAGTGGTAACAGAGTTGCGGTGACAACGCCAGCTAGGGTGACACCGGAAAGCTGATGATGGCTGTACGCGGATGTGGTTGGTCGGTGTGGCGATATTAAGCAGAGGCAGAAGCGCTCGGGAGGCCGCGCGCAGAGGAGAGAGCGTCAGAGGTGGGCACTTCGCACCGATAGGAGAGAGAAGGTACTATTTTTGCACTTCGATGTATCCTTTCTTCAGATCTATGGAGTATAAAATCAAGTCAAGTATCTGCAACCCCTATTCTTGGGTTGATTTAATATTTGATATGTTTTGGATACTATTTAAAATTTTTTCTAACATGCATGTATTTTTATATTCCTATTCTGTCTATTCTGGATATACATGTATAGTTCATTGGCTGATTTGAGAATTTCTGATTTAGATTTTATGATTTCTAAGGATTTACTATTATTCTGAAAGTCTAAAAATTTTACTGAACACTGTATATATTCGTAAAGTATGTGCATATGAAAATGTGAAAGAAACTTGCATAGGTGTATTGTGATGTACTATATTTTTAACTAAAAATCCAATAGTGTTTTGATTGTAATATGGATGTCAATCAAATACAAAACTTGAAAAATAATCCTGCACAAAATAAAAAATCCACAAACACCACCAACATAGGATCCAAAATAGCCACAAAATCGGACGTGACACCAACGTCATAATTCTAGTACGATACTGGTTCAAAAAGATACCCCTAGGTGTCCAAACTAACCATAAGAACCTACAAAAGTATATATATTTATCAATACAGCGGAAACTATACTATGGACATATCCTCATCATCACACGCATATATCTATAAATAAAATCCATTAGAAATACAAAATATCCCATCAGGAAGCCCTAGATTGCATAACTAAGTCCACAAGGTCATTTTCCATCGTCCTCGATGCCTAACTTGTAATATTTCGGATCCCGATTGGATTATTTTAATATTGATTGTGATTTTGGCTATTTCGGACGTGGTGAAAGTAAATTAAAATATTCTAAAATTTTCAAGAATGATCGGGATTTTGGGGCGGTGCCCGAGGCACGCCTGTGATGTTGTTCGGAATCTGATTTGGATTTTAAAATTAAAGATAATAATAATAATAATAATAATAATAATAATAATAATAATAATAATAATAAAAGAAAAAGAATGGGAAAAAATATATAGAAAAAAAGAAAGGGGGAGAAAGGAGTCGGGGAGAGAGGGAGAAGAGGAGAGAGAGGGGAAAAAAGGGGGGCTAGGGTTTGCAGGCGAGGAAGAAGAAGGAAGAGAAGAAGGAAGAGAAAGGAGGAAGCGGCGGTGGCAGCGTCACAGGTGACGGCCACTTGAGGCGGTGCGGTGGTCGAGCGGCGGCAGCAGAGCGGTCGGCAGCGGCCGGCAGAGGCCGCACGCGGAGGAGAGAGGAAGGGTGCGCGGAGGAGAGAGCGAGGACGCGGCAGAAGAGAGAGAGGCACAAATCGGGTGCTTCGGGCGATCCTTTCTTCTGATCTACGGAGTATAATGTTAAGGCAAGTATCCTCTAACCATATTCTTCGTTAAATTTAATTTCTGATGCATTTTGACTGCTGTGAGAGATTTTACTAATATGCATGTATTTTTATATACCCCTAATTTATCAATTGTGTACATTTGTATATATTTTATCGATTGTGCAGTGGTTTTGTACTGGTATTTATGATTTGGAGGGATTCTGGACACCCGAACGATATATATTTATGTTTGTGTATCCATATATTGTGGAACCATGAACCAGGCTGTGCGTTGGTCCACATGCACGCTGCCGGAGGCGGGATCACTACGGGACCATGGCGGTTCGAGACCTTAGGGGTCGATTTATGATCCGAGGCATTGGTTATTTGTGGCGCCGCTCCAGACGGGGAGGCTTAGTCCCGACGGGGACGTATATGATAGGCTACTTCCGCCAGAAGGAAGGTTGAGATATTTTATAGCTGACCTGCCCCACTGTGTATTTAATTGAGAACCATCGTAAGGAATTGACGAAAAACTAATATATTCGGACGTCCTAATATATAACTAAAACTTGAGGCTGTACCCAAAGTCGCGGGTGGTAAAACATAGTGAACAAGTTTTTAATCTATGGGAGATAGAGTACATGGATGGCCTTGAGCTACAAGCCTAAACCGTAGCCGAGCCTTGAGTTGCTGGCTTAAATCACAGCCTATATAGCAGTGGTTACCGGATGAGGGTAACCCTTCCTCAAGTTGGTATCATTGATCTTTGGTTCTCTGATTTC
Source organism: Nepenthes gracilis (assembly GCA_033239525.1). Lineage (NCBI taxonomy): Eukaryota > Viridiplantae > Streptophyta > Magnoliopsida > Caryophyllales > Nepenthaceae > Nepenthes > Nepenthes gracilis. The sequence goes on from BSYO01000003.1 coordinate 26,701,574, forward strand.
GTGCATACTTTGTATTTCTGCATGTGTTGCATGGACAACGATTTGAAATACGTAGTTTAGCCCACGGATGGGCGATAAAAATGTCTCGTACGTACTGATGTGATAAACTCGGAATGTGTTTTGATTTATGTTTTAGTTCTGACGGTATTCTCTTGATTTCTGCATTATGAGTTTTAGATCCATACGACGTCATGTATCCCACGTGGATGTGGTAACGGTCACGATTATGTAATGTGACATCGGATCATATGATATGATATCGTCTACGAGATTTTACCGGATCGTGATTTATATGATTTTATCCCGGAGGGACGAGTTAATACATACAACGATTTAGTAGAGATATCTCCTTGATTTTCAGAGATTTCACGGACATTGTGTTTTGTTTTACGTGATTGTTATGCAATATCCTTGCTTCTGATTTATGTGTACCGTTTTATATGATTATTGATACTTGCTGAGCTCTAGCCTTATATTTTCATGTTTTATCCCTTCAGATCAGTGGCTTGGATACGCTTGTAGAGCTTGGACATTATCTGATGTAGCAGATCTCTATCGGTGAGTGCAGATATTCATGTTGGTTATATTTCTAATCTCAAGGATATATTATGGTTTTGTCCATGACCGGATGAGGGCCTTGATCCATGTATAGAATATGTTTGGAGTTATCACGTTATGTTATGAGTTGTTGTAATGTTGAATACTTCCCTTGCGATATTTGGATAGCAGGTCGTATATTGTATTTGTTCGGATTTACATTCGATGAGATCTTGTGCGGGGTTTATCATGTTGGGTTCTGTATGTGTTCGAATTGTCACATCCGGGTTGGGTTATTATGGTTAATAGAATATATATATTATTGATTTTATTTTGACCTGCAAATTTTGGTGTTCCTGGGTTGTGACAGTGGTGGTATCAGAGAAAGCATCGTAATGTGAGGCATTTTGGGTCATCTCGGATAAGAAATTGATTGAATATCTGGCGTGATAAGTGTAGCCTTTGGTAAAGAATGAAAGTTTGGGTCGTAAATATTTAAATTTGACTCGAAAAATCGATTAATTGGCTGTGTTGGGCCGCGCGAGCGACGTAATTGGTAATTTGATTCAGCAGCTAGACGAGAGTTTGGTTGTTTTGTGAAGAATGGTTTGTTGTAGGCAAGATGAAAAGTCCTTCGAATGATTAAATGTGAGCCGGTTTGAAAAATTTCGGGATGGTTAATCTCAATTAAGGCTTAAATTGAATTTCAGAAAGTGGAAGAGGTGTTTGATGTTTTTAATAGTTCAAATGAAGTTTGGTCTATTACCCATAAGTTGAGAGTGTGGCAAGCCAATGGTGGGGTTCTCAGTGCTGTATTCCACTCCTTGAGATGTTTTTGTGAAGGTAATTTTGGGAGTCATTCTCTGTTTGGCATTCGGGATAGTAAGGAAGGTGAATTTAGTTGGTGAAGGCACGCAAATAAGCCTGTGGCCTTTGAGATTGTATGTAAATATTGTATGTTTTCCCAATTTTTAGAGTAAGCTTTGATAAAGTTTACCCCTGATGGGTAAACCTTTGATCTGTTAAGTTTGTAGACTCCGATGTCCGATCTGAGTTTGTAGATATCAATGATTGGTTGATCTAATTTTATTTGATGAACAAGACTTTAATATAATATTGGGGGTGATTTGGTTGGCAAGTCAACACATTATTGTAAACGATTTCGGTAAGAATACTCTAATTTACAATTTAGGCTGTGAATTTTGAATATGAGGAAGAGTTGATTGAGAGGTGATGAAATTGATATCATTGTGCCTGTAAGTTAATTAATGAAAATGTGTGCCGAGTTTATTTGGCATATGTGGGTACATCTAAGAGTCGTTATGTGATCATAAAAAATTTTTTGGTTGTATGGTAATTCGAGGCTATTTCTTAGATGAGAAGATTAGCTTGAATTGTCTTTTAGTCGATTGTTGAGGTTGTTGCTGAGGTTATGTCAAGAGTGACATCGATTTCGAGGACCTTGCATAGAGTCAATGAGGCATTGGTCGAGTGCCTTGCCGCGGGGTATTAAATGCTTTTGGGATAAGTATAATGAATCTATGAGGTTATCTATGAATTATTAAAATTTAATTCGTTTGGGAAATGAATTATTTGATAAGTGAATGTTAGGAATCGGTAGGTGATTTGTTTGATCAATGGTTGGTACTCGATGTTTTCTAAATCGATCTGTACTTGAATATTGTCAATTAAGGATATCGGGAGAATATACCTAAGGTTGCCTTCAAGATAAAGGTGCGTCCGTTGTGAGCTTCGGTGATATTTTTAGGTTAGTGATTTTGTTTGCATCTTTTGTAGGTCCTATGAATCTTATGATCTTTCTGTTGTATTTTGATCTATTTATGATGACTTCATTAATGATATTTTGATTTCTTCGAGGAATTTATGTGGGGTATGAGATCCGTCTGAGGACTATGTCATAACTGCGAAGGGATAGTTTGTGGTTTGCCCAATTGAGGAAATACTAGTTTGGTTGAAAGTAGTGTTATTTTGGGCATATTTTTTCTTTAATGGCATGTTTGTATATTTGCAGAAGATTGAAAGGTGGCCAGGTGGGGGAGGACCATCGTTTGTTGCGAAGGTGCGCGATTTCTTAGGTCTAGTTGAATTTATTTAGCGATTTGATGATGATTCCTTGAGAATTGTAGCGTCCGTGGAACGTTTGACTTTGAAACGATCTGTATTTATTGGAATAGTAATTGTAATGAGAGCTTTCCAGAAATAAATGGCAGATTACCGACAATGTCAATTTGGTCGATCCCGGATGGATCAAGTTAATCTGTGGTAGGTTGTGATGCTCCCGGGAAAGATTTGAGGTTGTATGTTTTTCAGGTGATTGCCTATGGGTTACGGCGATTGAATATTTTTGATCAAAATTACTCCACATATGGCTTGGAGTTAGCATATGAGGTATTTGCTTTGAAGATTTAGAAATGTTATTTGTATGAATATAATTGTTGTTTAATTTGATTATAAAGGCTAGAGAAAATCATTTTAGAAAAGGAGAATATTATTGACAATGTTTTGGTCAAAAGTCTTCGGATTTGTTATGTATAATTTCATAAGAAAAAGTAGAAGCACGTGGGTCCGCAGCCCTCAATGGTAAGATTTGATTTGGATTCTTAGGTAGAGAATCTGATTTGAAATCCGGTTTGAGGACGTTGATTATGTGGAGGTTTTGTTAAGTCCTGTGATTTTAGAAAAGTGGCGGCTTCGATTGGATCAGTTTGAAATCTCACGGAGTAGAAGGAGATTTTGTCGACGAAGGAGTAGGTAGGCGGATCCATTCTCAGCCTATGCGTATGCTGTTCAGGATCAGAGTTGCATTAGGAGTTTGTGCTGCAATGTCTTCTATCTTTATTTTGAGCGGAGAAGTTGTAGAGTTATCGGTGAATAATTTCTGCCAAGATTGGGCTCTGAAGTAAGCTCCTGTCTGCGGAAGATGCTTTTGTGAAGATCAGAAGTGAAGTTCCTTTTGTTCGAGCGGTCATGAAGCTAGACGTAATCAAGCAGAGCCTCGATTGTCGGACGTAAGCTCAGGGAACAGTTGAGGTTGTCAGCAGCTATTATAGAGCTGAAGTGATCCAAGTTTATTAAGAACATCGAATATTCTTTACCGACAGAGTGGCGAGTTGATCATGCGTTTCATGCCTAAAAGTAGAAGCCAAGAGGAAGAAGCCTTCGAGATTTTGTTTTGGTTTGCGTTGGATAGCGAGGAATTTGGTGGCATCTTGGATAATGATGGATAAGCTGATGAAGTCGGCTCTTTGCTTGTTGATCAGAAAGTCATTCTTGAGTTTGGTCATTGACACATTATCGAGATGAGAAAATTACACAGTATTCTAATTTTGTAGCCCTTGTTTGCGATTGGAAGCAGATGATTGATCAGAGTTGTGCAGTGGAATCGTGTGGATTCAAGGTTATCGGTCACAAGAATTGATTCGAGAATTCAAGCATGAGATCAGATTTGTAGCCTGAGTGGATGATCGAGAAGAGTGGTCAGATATTTCTGAAAGCATCTTGAATAAAAGAGTTTCTAATTTTAGGGGCAAACGATGGATTGAGAATGAGGTTTGATAGGCCTTTTGAGGTTTTGCAATGAATTGGAGAGGTGGCTAAGAGATTGACATTGTCCCAAGTTTGGCAGATTGTGATGATGTGTTTTGTGTATGTATATGTATGTTGAGAGAAATATGGGTTGATTATTGGCATATGATCGAGTGTGAATTGTTGCTGATTTTGAGATGCTATTTTATGTTGAGATTTTGATTCCGATGTTGGGATAGAAAGATCAGGTGTAAATGATCAGATTTTTTGGAGGAATCTTTTGATCAAGGTTAAGCTCAGAAGAATTGTTCTTATTTGTTCAATAATTGATATGCATAAATTTTGAGGATAAAATTTTTATAAGGAGAGGAGAATATAATATTTCGGATCCCGATTGGATTATTTTAATGTTAATTATGATTTTGGATATTTCGGACGTAGTAAAAGTAAATTAAAATATTCCAAAATTTTGAAGAATGATCACAATTTTGGAGCGGCCCCCGAGGGACGCCTGTGCTGTTGTTCGGAATTCGATTTGGATTTTAAAATTAAAGATTATATAATAATAATAATAATAATAATAATAATAATAATAATAATAATAATAATAATAATAATAATAATAATAAAAAAGAATGGGAAAAAAATATAGAAAAAAAAGAAAGGGGGAGAAAGGAGTCGGGGAGAGAGGGAGAAGAGGAGAGAGAGGGGAAAAAAGGGGGGCTAGGGTTCGCAGGCGAGGAAGAAGAAGGAAGAGGAGAAGGAGGAGAAAGGAGGAAGCGGCGGCGGCGGCGTCGCAGGTGACGGCCACATGAGGCTGTGCGGTGGTTGAGCGGCGGCAGCGGCTAGCAGAGGCCGCACGCGGAGGAGAGAGGAAGGGGCGCGCGGAGGAGAGAGGGAGGACGCGGCAGAGGAGAGAGAGAGGCACAAATCGGGTGCTTTGGGACATCCTTTCTTCAGATCTGTGGAGTATAATGTTAAGGCAAGTATCCTCTAGTCCTATTATTGGTCTGATTTAATTTCTGATACATTTGACTACTGTGGGAGATTTTACTAACATGCATGTATTTTTATATACCCCTAATTTATCAATTGTGTACATTCGTGTATATTTTATCGGTTGTGCGGTGGTTTTGTACTGGTATTTATGATTTCGAGGGATTCTGGACACCCAGACGATATATATCTATGTTTGTGTATCGGTATATTGTGGAACCATGAACCAATCCGTGCGTTGGTCCACACACACGCTGCCGGGGGCGGGATCACTATAGGACCATGGTATTCCGAGACCCTAGGGGTCGATTTGTGATCCGAGGCATTGGTTATTTATGGCGCCGCTCCCAACGAGGAGGCTTAGTCCCGACGGGGATGCATATGACAAGCTACTTCTGCCGAAAGAAAGGTTGAGATATTTTGTAGCTGATCTAACCCACTGTGTATTTAATTGAGAACCATCGTAAGGAATTGACAAAAAACTAATATATTCGGACGTCCTAATATATAACTAAAACTTGAGGTTGTACCCAAAGCCGCGGGTGATAAAACATAGCGAGCAAGTTCCTAATCTATGGGAGACAGAGTACACGGATGGCCTTGAACTACTGGCCTAAACCGTAGCCGAGCCTTGAGCTGCTGGCTTAAATCGCAGCCGATATAGCCGTGGTTACTAGACAAACACCCAAATTTTTGTGTATCCAACAAAAATCATAAATCAAAAATCATCACGGCCGAGTTCAAGGCCCGATCAACTCGTAAGTTGGGGTTGTGGGATGCTCTAGAACTTTTGAAGTAAATAAGACGAACCAATGAGGTTGTCCATGGATTTTTAAAAATAGGGTTACCTAGGAGATTAATAATTTGATAAGCAGGCACTGTGAATGAATAGGTAAATTATTTATTCTATTGTAAGGGCTTGATGATTTTTAACATCGATCCATATCCATGGTATTGCTAATTGTGGATTAATATAGGTTTTGCCTGTGGTAGAATTCGGGACAAGGATACGCTTGTTACGAATTTTGGTAACGCCATTCGGATTTGAAGATTTGTTGGTATTTCAGTGGATGTAATCAAATGGATCTTTCGATCACATTTGGGTTATAGAATCGTGGGGATGTAAGAACATTATTTGAGGACTGTATCATAGAATAGGAATGCCGATAGTCATGGGCTCGGTTAAGTAGAGGATGTGGATTTGGCTGAGGGAAAATGTCATGATGGGCATGTAGTTTTGTAGAGGTTTGAGGAATTGGCTCACTTGGGAATGATTGATTGACGTCGCGAAAGTGTCCTTTTCTCCCAAGTCTAGGTGAATTCGAAAAGAATGTCCATTAAGTGTTTCTCGAGGTTTTGCAATGTCCGTGGGGCATATGGCCTGGAAGCGTTTGGTATTTATTGGGTTGAGATACATGAAGATAGTTTTCGAAGAATAAAAGGTAAATTGTCAATCAGGTCTTTGGGGTTGATCCCTGATGGATCCAGTGAATTATAATAGAATATAACGCCTCTGAAGAAGATTTAGGATTATAATTTTTCCTATATCGTATGTGGGTTGATGCCGGTGAATTATAATAGAATATAATGCCTCTGAAGAAGATTTAGGATTATAATTTTTCCTATATCGTATGTGGTTGGATGCCCTTGGATTAAGTGTTGGAGAATTCCATGATCAGAGTTACTCCACCCATGGTTTAGAGTGAGTGAATGGAAGTCTTTAGAATTAAGATATTTTCGATACTTCATAGGAAATGTGAAGGGTGAACTGCGAATAGGTTCCAATAGCAAAGTAGTACAGTTATGAAATTATGATGGGAGAAATCCTTGTGGTTTTGCTCGGGGATGTTAGAACGGCGAAACCCTGGAAGTCTGGATAAGAATAGATTAGCTAACGAGATCGATCCGTTTATTGTGAATTAGGTAATCCAATTGGAATGACTAAGCTAGCTTGTCAGTATACCAATGGGCTGATAAGTTGTTAAATATTGAGTTTTGAGGTTTCGATGGTAACTTGAGATTGTATCGAAATTTTGGAATAATTGCCTCAATTGTGATTCCTATGCTAGTCATAATCTAAGAATTATGGGTTTTTCCTTAGAAATATTGATATTATTGGTATTTCCTTGGATCTATAGTGGTTATATAATTTAGGTGTCTAACATGACTCAATGAATAAGACTTACAAGTTGTTTAGGGCGTGCAAGTAAATGGTTAATCAGAGAAGTGCAGTGGAAGCTTCTGAGCCCTTGGCCCGAGAACTTCAATGGGGTTGAGGTCCCATGTGATCAATCAGTTTCGAAACTTAGGATGAATTGAAGTAGAAGTCTATTGGTCATTCGAAGTATTGAATTAAGTCAGAGAAATGGCTAGTATTATTTTGGGTCGCCTTTAGAATTCTATGGATTGTCACAAAGTCTCCCTTGCATCGATGGTTGAGGAAATTAGTAAGTGTTCGGGTTAAGCTGTTTGGGGAGATTAGGAATTCGTCTAGGAATCCGCCTTGTGATAAGGCCTCTTAGGATAAACAATGTAACTAAGGATGTAGCATAGGATCGTAAAGAAAAAATCTGAAAGGATTTTTCTCGTTTGTAAATTTTGAAGTTCGTTAAATTTCGATGACGAAATTCTATAAGTGGGGGAGAATATAATGTATCGGTCCCCGAATATCATAATTTTAGGTAATTGAGTTAATTTGATCAAGATTGAGTTTAATCCATATGAAAAAATATAGTTTCAGGATCGTACAATGTTTCGACGGGGTAGGCCCGCCAGGCACCCAAGGCAGCGGCGTGGGAGCCCGGACCTGTGGGCCAGAGCCTGGAGCGAGCGCTAATTCTAGGCACGCTGTGCCTGCTGTGCACGGGGCTGGTGCTTGACCGCTAGCCCGAGATTAAAAACCTGGAGAGGATTTCTTTGGGGCAAAACACAGCATTTCCGCAGGTAGAGAGAGGGGAGGCAGAAGAGAGAGAAGGTAGTGAATGGAGCTTCTAAGTCCGATTCCGATCTCGAGTTAGCCGAAGAAATAATAGATTGGGTCGGGGTAAGTATACACATATTCTTCTCTTTCATTTTCTTACACATTCATTCTATTTTTTTCGGGTATCCTCATCTCGATACCCAACCCGTGTATGTATTTGTGATACCCACCATTTAGGCACGGGTATTTGTCAATTTCATTACCCGATTCATCAATTTTGCGTGATACACGCACTCAAAACCCTACCCCGAGCCCGAGCCCAATTAGCCACCGATTTTTGGGGCTTTTGCTTAAATTTGCTCTAGAATCTTATTACCAATGACCTAAGTATGAAAATACATGAATTTCATGTCCAAATATCGTAATTTGAGCAGTTTTTTGCAACCCGGAACCCTAGCCTGTGCTCGGACTCATTTCACCATTTATTTTGGATTTTATGTATGATTTGGCCTTAAATAATTGTTACCCATAAGTTGAACATACAAATATGTGAATTTCGTGCCCGATTTAGTAGTTGTGACCCGTTGTTGGATATGGAACCCTAAGCCCGCGCCCCAGATGTTTTCACTTATTAGAGATTTATGCATAAATTAGCTTTAGAACATTGTTACCCGCACGTTGAACATGTTGATCTATCAATTGGGCGTCCAAATTGGTAATTTTATATAGTTTTATGCTCATCGGAACACTTATCCGCTCCCCCTTTGGGCTTTAACCAAATTAATTGTAAATTATGTATGATTTAGCTTCAGAAATTATGTAGCATACTTTTGATAAAGTATTTGATACCCGGACGCTCTAAAGTCACGTTTGGTTTATGATTGTAAGAGTTCTTTACTTATTCTAAACCTTGTGAACAATTTATGCATATATTACGGAAATATTAATTGAATATGTTCTGAAAGCCATGTCATGAACCACATATAAAAGAATTATCGATCAGAAGTTGTATAATTCTATTTGGTATAAAATGAGAATGAATTCTTAAATCCCCCAAACTCCAAAGAAGAATCATGTGTAAACTATGATCGCGTAAGGATTTAAACTCATAAGGAATATGAAAATTTGTATAAAAAATATGTTCATGGAAAGGAATCTGATGATAGAGGGAATTCTGTAATTAAGAGATAGACTTATGGACCGTTTTCCAGATTGATGAATTGATAAATTGACTGGCTTATAAAACGTTCTCCAACAGAGTGGGAACAAAAGACTTTATGCTAAGAGCAGAATTTCCTAAATGAACTAAGAAATTTGGACCAAGGATTATGGATAATAAACTTTGACATGCCAAAATATTATAATAAAATCTCAATGATTACTTTAGCCATATATCCTAACCGTGTTTTATAGCAGGTGACATTCCTTGGAATGTCTTAGTATATTATAGTGGGTGGTCATAATCTGTTTTGGATCTGCATTGCGGTTATTGGCCATGTCTACAAGGATTGATATAGGCGGCCCGCCTCTGAGTCTTTAATCGGAGGAGATGGACTTTTAATTGTGTAAGTATACACAATCCTAACTATGACCAACTGCTTCTTGTCAGTGAAGCCTACTAACCCTTGGTCTCTAAACTAAATAAATCTTCTTCATAAGTTGACGACTAAGATAAGACAAAGGAAATGAACTAAAAAAATCTGAAAAGATCAATGAAAGCATTCCTTTCTGAACCATATTTTACAAACTCATGTGCATTCCGGTTCCCTCACATATGCATTGTTATATTTTGAACATGAAATTATGCGTCTTTTGATATACATATGTGCCTTGCTGAGTTTTGACTCATCCTTACTGTTTTTCCTTCCCTTCGATGAGTATGAGTTGTACCCAATTAAATAGGGTAAAAGTTTGAGTCAGCTATGTCACGGCCCAAGAACACAAAATTCGTAGGTCAAAATAAAATCAATAATATATATATTCTCTTAACCATAATAACTAAACCAGGGCGTGACAATTCGAACACATACAAGACCCAACATGATAAACCCCACACAAGATCTCATCGGATATAAATTCGGACAAACACAATATACGACTTGCTATCCAAATATCGCAAGGGAAGTATTCAACATTATAACAACTCATTAACATAACGCGATAACTCCAAACATATTCTATACATGGATCAAGGCCCTCATCCGGCCATAGACAAAACCATAATATATCCTTGAGTTTAGAAATATAACCAATATGAACATCTCCACTCACCGATAGAGATCTGCCGTATCAGACAACATCCAAGCTCTACAAGCGTATCCAAGCCACTGATCTGAAGAGATAAAACATGAAAACATGAGTCTAGAGTTCAACAAGTATCAACAATCATATAAAATGGTACACATAAATCAGAAGCAGGGATATCGCATAACAATCACGTAAAATAAAACACAATGTCTGTGAAATCCTTGAAAACCGAGAAAATATCTCGTACTAAATCGTAGTCCGTATTAACTCGTCCCTCCGGGACAAAATTATATAAATCACGATCCAGTAAAATCTCATGGACAATATCATAACAAATGATTCGAGGTCATATTACATAATCGTGACCGTCACCACATCCGCGTGGGACACATACCGTAGTCCGGATCTAAAACTCATAATGCAGAAATCAAGAGAATACCGCCAGAACTAAAACATAAATCAAAACACATTCTAGGTTTATCACATCAGTACGTACGAGACATTCCTATCGCCCATCCATGGACCAAACTACGTATCTCAAATCTTCGTCCACGCAACACATGTAGAAATACAAAACATATACGAAATCAGATAACCAAAGATCAATGATACCAACTTGAGGAAGGGTTACCATCGTCTGGTAAGCACGGCTATATCAGCTGCGATTTAAGTCATTAGCTCAAGGCTCGGCTACGGTTTAGGCGAGTAGCTCAAGGCCATTTGTGTACCCTGTCTCCCATAGATTAGGAACTTGCTCACTATGTTTTACCACCCGCGGCTTTGCGTACAACCTCAAGTTTTAGTTATATATTGGGACGTCCAAATATATTAGTTTTTCGTCAATTCCTTATAATGGTTCTCAATTAAATACACAGTGGGATAGGTCAGCCACTAAAAGTCTCAACATTCCTTCTGGCGGAAGTAGCCTATCATATAAGTCCCCGTCGGGAGCGGCGCCACAAATAGCCATGGTCTCGGACCCCTAGGGTCTCGGACCGCCATGGTCCCGTAGTGATCCTGCCCCCGGCAGCGTGCGTGTGGACTAACGCACGACCTGGTTCATGGTTTCACAATATATGGATACACAAACATACATATATATCATCCGGATGTCCAAAATCCCTCCAAATCATAAATACAAGTACAAAACTACCGCACAACCGATAAAATATATATGCATGTACACAATTGATAAATTGGATGTATATAAAAATACATGCATATTAATAAAATCTCCCACAGTTGTTAAAATGCATCAGAAATTAAATCAGACCAAGAAAAGGGCTAGAGGATACTTGCCTTAACATTATACTCCACAGATCTGAAAAAAGGATATCCCGTAGCACTCCAATCGAGCCTTTCTCTCTCCTGCTTCACGTCCGCCCCGCGCTGCCCTCTCTCCTCTCTGCGCACAGCCTCAGCGCACCGCTGTCGTGGCCTACCGCCTCGAACGGCAGTTGCCAGCCTTCCCAGCGACCCCCGTCGCCGCCGCCCCCTGTCTGGCCGCCGCCTTCTCTCTCACGCGGCTTCCCTCCTCGCGCAACCCGTCGTCAATCTCTCTCCCCTCACACCGCTCGCGATGCTACCACACCACGCAGCCTCCGCTCACCACTGCGCCGCCTCATGTGGATGTTGCCGGCCTCCTCGGCACCACCCAGCCAACATCGGCACTATTACACGGCTGTCGCTGCTCCTCGCTGCAACCAACTCCTCGCGCGGCCTCTCTCCTCCGACGCTGTGGCACCGCCGCTGCAGCCTACGCCGTGCCATCGCTAACCACCGTCGGCGCCGATCTCCTGCATCACCACCGCCGCTTCTTCCTTTCGCTTTCCTCTTCTTTCTTTGTGCAACCCTAATCCCTACTCTCTCTCCTCTACTCCCTCTCTCTTCCCAACTCTCTCTGCTTTCTTCTGATTTCCCATTCCTTTTTCCTTTTTTTTATTCTTTTCTTTTTTTTCTTATTATATATATATAATCTTTAATTTTAAAAATTCAAATCAGATTCTGAACAATAGCACAGGTGTGCCTTGGACGTCGCTCCAAAATCCCGATCATTTCTCAAAATTTTAGAATATTTTAATTTACTTTCACCACATTCGAAATACCCAAAATCACAATTAATATTAAAATAATCTAATCGAGATCCAAAATATTACATTATATATCTGACAAATTTGATGATTGCACCCAAAATCACATGTGATAAAATATAGTGAATAACCTCATCTATAGGTGCAAATACATGGGTGGCCATACATATTAGTCTAATTTGCATTTAATTTGGCCAAAGGTTATCGGAGTTATATACAACCCTTTCTCAAACTAGTCTTTAAATAATCAAAATTTAAATTTGATGTATAATTTATATTTCTGTATAGATTTGTATTAGACTTTATTTTGGATTTGGATTTAAGAGTCGTCAATTTTGCTCACAGATAGACCTTGGTATATCTCATACAAATCATTTTGATTATATGTTTTGATCCACACCTTTACACTATCTGTTGCGATACTGTTTCTACCTCTATACAAACTATTTGATCATCCAACTATCGAATTCTACCTCAAATCAAGAGTTGAATGAGCCTTGAACTTGAATTTGGATTGGACTTTGAAATTGCCTATTTTGATAATATATATTTATATATATACCTCCCAATGATGATTGTTTTCTAATTTAAACATTTGTTTTGAATTTGGATATTTGATTTGAGTACGAGACTACCATTGAATTTTAGATCTTAAATTTCTTTTTGATTTATTTTATTGACAATTTGAATTTATTTTATCATTTGAAAGGATATTTATCCATATATTGGACTTGTTTTGTTTAAACGTGATACTCGTTAAGTACTTGGTTCACGTTTTCTGTTTTATTCCATTAGAGTAGAAAACTCGGATGCGTTGTGGGATTATGGACGTAATCTGTCAGTTATTCGTTCGATTTGGTAATTTTTAAGTTTGTTATGTTTTAAATGGATATTTGATATAATTGGCTGTTGAAATTGGCCGGTTATAAGCCTATGGATGTATTTCAAAAATAATTTGGATATTATATTATATCTGATTTATAATTTTGGTTGGATTGTTACCTTCATTATGACGATTATAGAGAAAGTCATATTTATGATATTCAGATGGCTGTCCGATGAAATCCTGTGAGCATTTTTAATTTATCGGGTCTTGTATTATTTGATTTGTTACTCTTGAATTATGAAATTTAGTATTATTTGTTGAATTTAATTGAGATTTTATATCCGAGAACCAAAGATCGATGATACCAACTTGAGGAAGGGTTACCCTCGTCTGGTAACCATGGCTATATTGGCTGTGATTTAAGCAAGCAGCTCAAGGCTCGGCTACGGTTTAGGCCAGTAGCTTAAGGCCATCCGTGTACTCTGTCTCCCATAGATTAGGAACTTGCTCACTATGTTTTACTACCCGCGGCTTTGGGTATAACCTCAAGTTTTAGTTATATATTAGGACGTCCGAATATATTAGTTTTTCGTCAATTCGTTACGTTGGTTTTCAATTAAATGCACAGTGGGATAGGTCAGCTACTAAAAGTCTCAACCTTCTTTCCGACGGAAGTAGCCTATCATATACATCCCCGTCGGGACTAAGCCTCCCCGTTGGGAGCGGCGCCACAAATAGCCAATGCCTTGGATCACAAATCGACCCCTAGGGTCTCGGACCACCATGGTCCCGTAGTGATCCCGCCCCCGGCAGCGTGCGTGTGGACTAACGCACGGCCTGGTTCATGGTTTCACAATATATGGATACACAAACATACATATATATCATCCGAGTGTCTAAAATCCCTCCAAATCATAAAAATAAGTATAAAATTACCGCACAACCGATAAAATATATATGCATGTACACAATTGATAAATTAGGGGTATATAAAAATACATGCATATTAATAAAATCTTCATATATTGTGTTTGTCTGGATTTATATCCGATGAGATCTTGTGCGGGATTTATCATGTTGGGTTTTGTATGTATTCGGATTGTCATACCCGGGTTGGGTTATTATGGTTAATAGAATATATATTATTGATTTTATTTTGATATGCGAATATTATTTTCCTGAGTCGTGGCATATTAGGATGTCCAAATATATTATAAGATCAAATCAAATCATCCAAATGGGAAGGGTCTCTACTTTAAACCATTTCTGCCAGTGAAAATGGATTTCCTAATAAATCTCCTTGTCGGCAGCTGGCATGAATAGCCAATATCGAAATCTATATGTAATGACCACAATCCGGTTAATACATATGAAAATACACAACCTATATAAGTTTCGTGCATATTTTCGCATACGCATACTGATTTTAACATATAAAATATCCAATAAATTATTCAGATGTTTAGAATAATACCAAACTCTTTAAAATCATAAAACTCGTATCAAAAATACCCAAATTAGCCCATAAGCAATGCATGCATGTCCAGAATAAGTAGAATGGGTATATAAAAATACATGAATGTCAGTAAAAATTTTAAACCGTATCTAAAATATGTCAGATATTTATTTTGACCTTATAGTCTACAATTCTGAAGAAAGGATATTTCGAAGTGCCTGAATCAAACGCTTCTCTCGCTATCGACGCGTCACTTGCAGCTTTGCCCCTTTCTCTTTCCTCTTCGCAGCTTCTCTTTGCGTGCTTCTCTGCATCTTGCGTGCCATTGCCGTCGCTATTACCGTGCATGGCCGCTGCTAACCACCCCCGTGACGGCACAACGATGGACACAAGCTGTCGGCGGTTCTCCTCTCTCCACCGCAACTCTTATATAAAATCCATCAAAATTTTAACCGATTTTCACATAATACATACATGCAACCCAAGAATTGATATCCACAAAAAGAATAAAAGGATTTACTTGCTTCGATTTTACTAATTTCCTTCAGCCACGGCGGCAAAAGGATGGCAGCCATTTTTGCTCCAATTCAAGATTTCTTCCTCTACTCAAACCGGTGGACAAAAAGGAGGAAAATATCACGGAGAGGGCTTTGCCGGGTTCCATTACTGGCGTCGAGACCCCCAGCGATGGCAGCCTGTGTCGGTCTCCCTCTCTCCCATCTTCTTCTCCCATTTCTTCTTTCTCTCTCTCCCTAAAACTCTCCTGATTCTATTTTTTTATTTTTTTGTTATTATTATTATTATTATTATTATTATTATTATTATTATTATTATTATTATTATTATTTCTATTTTAGTTTTTCTTTCTAAAATTTAAATCGATATTCGAGTAACAGTACAGGTACATCTCATACGCTAACCCAATCGATCCAAATAACTTTCTAAATTTTACAATATTAAATTTATTTTTTATTACGCCCAAATTACTCAAAATCATAATTAATATAAATTAATTCAAATAAAAATCCAGAATATTACAAATGTATTTAAGCGCGTTAATTTCAAAGTTAGCAAAGATGGTAAGAGTAAGCGTAATGTTCAATACATATATATATATATATATACATATATAACTATTATTTAAATGATGATATTTACGATTAAAAATTAAAATGTCGATAATATTAAAAACTTTAAAAAAATATTCAAAAATATTTTGTAATCAAAATTAAAAACTCTACATAAAAATATTAATATACAATTTTTTCTCAAATTTGAAAAAATAAATCAATTTAATCAAAATTAATGCAGAATTTTTATTAAACTACTAGCAAATAAAATATATGAAGAATATATATATTCAAAAATTTTAATAAAGTATAAAAATAGAAATTTATCTTTAAAATATCTACGGATGATAGAATATTTATTTATTTATCTATTTTTATATAAATTTATAACTGTTTTCTGACAGATAATATATTACATCATAAAAAATATGTAATTAGAGTGTCTTTTATTACTACTTTATAATGAAAAGAGATTACATTAATGAATAATATACTACACATAATTAAGGATTTGACTGTATTATATTGAAAATATTGTAATGATGTATTAGGATAAGGTGAGAATAAATTTGATTAAAAAATACATTATTTTGCATTTTATTTTTTTATTTAAATGATAATGTTATTTATCTTATTTAATTATAATTTATCTATAATCCTATTATATGCACATATATATGGTCTCTTGTAATTTTACTTATAAATAAAATTTACATAAAATTTATAACATATTAAGATTAAATTATAAATATCTTAATGCATCTATTTAGAAGGACATTGATAGTTTGAGAGAATAAAAATTTTTACGGGATATTTTTTATTTATTATAACATAACCTTAGGCTACATGTCACCCCTCAATTAGTCTAATTTTTTTTCAATTACATTACTATATATTAATAAATAAGATATTATGGCATTAGAAATATTATAAAAATAAGTGAACTTTATTATTCAAAACCATGAGTGTACGAGCCTAATTATTAAGGTGGCATGAGTTTTCTGTCATGAGTAATTCGGGGCCAATAAGGTCACATTAATTGAGTTCATGATCTACAAAAAAATCTTCTCTAAAAATATCGAGAGAAGAAACTACTAACCATAAATGATATAATGATTGAAAATCGGGTAAAACTTAGAAAGTATTTACAGATGAAGAAATCTAATCCTAAACATATACACATACTGACTTAGCAAATATAGGGTCGTTCTCAAAATTTTATAAGTTTGAGATCAAGTGATGTTAATAATTGAAAACACAATAGAGAATGCAGAGAAGGTAAACAAAATGTATAGAGAAAAATCTGCTCTAAAAAAAGAATGAAACATGTGATTTAGTTCCACAAAGTCCAAATTCTTGATAATCGGACAGATTAGTCGAATAAATGCAATTAATTGTGAATGATTTTTCACAACAGAATCAAATTAACTATAACAAGATGTTTAGTCTCGTGGTATGGATAATTATTACACCAGTACTCATTGAAAGTTAAGCAAATAACGGTGAATTGTATATTAGACATTTAATAACAAATCAGTTGTAGCACTAATGGTAGATTAACACAATATATCAGTGAATTATATGTTAGGCTTAGAATCTATTTTTAAAAATAGCATAATTTTTAAATGAATGATTTTTTTACAATAATCACACTCACATTTGATGTTTATCACTTCTAATCCTGATAATGCCAAATACCTCTTACACTGCCTAGATTCTGATCATCTATGTGTTATTATTCACTCATTCCATATGCATTACTCAAGTAAACTTTACTAACCAAAAAAGAGTTGAAGTAGAACTTCTATCACCTAGAAACTTAAAAATACTTATAAACCGGCTCATTTTTTTTTTTTAAAAAAATAAAGATAACAAGTGATTTTTTATTAGTCAAAATATTTCTAAATCCTACAATAATAGGAATGCCTCACACTTGCATATAATATGGTCTTACATGCATAAATCTTATTAAAATCAAGTTATTTTACGGACTTAGTTCTACAAATTTTAAAAAATTTGATGATAATATATAAATGTTATGGACAAATAAAATTTAAAAATTAGGTCTAATTAATTTTTTGAGATGGGTAGCATCAGGGGAAAGTTGACCTGTTTGGTTTAGCTCGGCTAAGCTTGGCATGGATTATAAATTTTTTTATAAATATATTTTTTTAATTTTAAATTAATAGTAATTAAAAAATATTTTAATATGATATATTTTAATATAATTAATAACTTTTTTTACATAAAAATATTAAATCAAAAGAAATTGATGTGATAGTTTTTAGACTTACTCAAGAAAAAGGCGAATCGTTTGAGATTTTCTTTTCCATGTTTTTGGGATTAAAAGATCTAATGGGATTTGGATGAAAAAGAAAAATCTTGTTAATTAATAGACAAATTTTTTTATTATTATCATGAACATTATATATTGTGAAAACTCTACTATGTTAACCATAAGTAATCATATTTAAATCAAAACGTATCTAATCTTAGCTTGTTTAAAATTTTCTTACCGGAAGACTGTGTTTGTTCTTCGGTGGTATTGCTTGCTATCTCTTTTCATAGTTATAAACATGCACACGTACACCCATGTGGATATTCAAAAATACATATTTTACATTTCAATAGAAATTCATGATTCATTAATAGCAATTTTTTGAGATAGTGCACAATAAGTTTTTATTGTTCACTATTTAAGAGTTCTTATTTAGAATGTTTATATTATCTACATATACTATTTTGATTTGAGATTTCAATTCTTATATATTTCAGCTAATATAGTGTTTCATGGATTGAAGATCAAAAATATATTTCTCCTATTACATGATCTATTTTTATATCATCTAGAGAAAGCCATTTCACTCTTGATAATAATTTTTTCGGTCTAATTTGATAGCATTTCATGGAAAGAATAGATTTTGTAAATATATTGACATCTCTTTATAGAACATTGTCATGGGAGGATTCATTCGACAAAGAATTACTGGTTTTAAATTGTCTCTACGATTAATAAATAATATGAAGAGTTTTTTTAGTATTCTTAATAAACCTTTGCTTATATTAATCAAAATTTTGTCATTCTAATATCTATAATTGATGCAGATGATGCTAAGAGCTACTATATATGCTGTGGTGCTATATTTATTGTTGATTAATTATAAAGTCAATGGCAAGAAATTGTCTGAAAAAGATAGATTAGAAATTGAAAAGCAACTTAAGATTCTCAGAAAGCCAGCTGAGAAGACAATTCACGTAAGTTGTTACGAATTTTATATTTGATAAGGCAACCGTGCAACTCATTCTAAGGGTTTAAGTGATTAGATGGATTCTCAAATTGATGTTTATGCATAAGGAGTCTTATCAAATAAATGTCCATGCAGTATAAATTTTAAAATATTTGTGTACGTGTATTAAGTGTCTAATTATAGAAAATCTGAAGTATCAAATATTCGATAAATCAATCAAAAACATTTTATAAATATAGTACAAAATATATTCATCCAAAATTTTAAAATACTAAGTGAATGTCCAAAATCTCAGTCTTATATTTCATATTGAGTATTGAAATTGCAAGGTGGATGTACTCTATGTTCAATGTGGGACGCTCCATTAGCCCCATAATGTGTGAAAAGGGGCCAATTGGGAAGCCCATCTTTCTAAAAAAGATAGACATAATTTTTTTAATTATTATCGTTTGATATTAATCAAATAATTATATTATTTTATTTTAAAAAATAAAAAAATTAAAAATTTTTTAATCATTTAACATTAATCAAACGGTTGTGGTAGAATATGGTCGAATCAACCTTTTACTTAGAAAGGTAGAGACCTTGTATTCTGAAAAAGGGTACATGAAAAAGAAAAAGCTTGTAAAACTAAAATCATTTGAAATATTACTAAAATTATTTGGATGTCAGAGAAATGCCGAGTGAATTTTCTTTTTTAATTTTCATTCCTTTATTTATTTTTTTTCATTTCCTATCTTGAAAGAAGGCACAATGTAATGCCATCGGTTCTAAAACAATGTGATACATATAGGTTTTATTATATCTTAGATAATCTGTCTTTTTATTGACATTCAAAATCATAGAATGAGTTTATCCTTATGCAAAAACTCAAAGTTTTTAAAACTATGGTCAACTATTTTTTATTTTTTACACTATTGATTTCATTGGGTAATGTTACTTTATCATTATATGCAAGTCATGGATAAAAATTGAAAATAATGTCTCTTTGAAATATAAAAAGAATAAAACATACCAATAATACTCCACAAAACATGTAATGCGGGATGCATTGTAAGAAAATATATAAGAAAACCTAAGCCTGCCAGCTTGTGAATGCCAAAATAATAATACCATTTGCCATTCAAAACTTGGAACACTATTTTTATTTTTGCAGACAGATTATGGAGAGGTATATGATTGTATTGATTTCTACAAACAGCCAGCATTTGATCATCCATTATTAAAGAATCATAATTTTCATCCTCAGGTCAGTATTATATTCCTTCTCATTGTCTAAATTATAGAGCAAGTAGGCCATGGGTACAATTGTGAAAAATCTAGTTCAATATTGCTAGGATACGATTTTAGATTTAAATATCATCAAAACCTATAATATAAAAGGCTTCATATATTAGCATAGTTATTATTATTATTATTTGTTACTAATACTCCATGAATACTCTTTAATTCATAAAGAAACTTTTTTTCCCTCAGATGAGACCTAATTTTATTCCCAAGAGGATGCGATCTAAAACTTTTTCAACAGAAGTTGAAGCGCTAAAACTCGGTTTCAAAGATGGAGGTTGTCCAGAGGGAACGGTTCCTATCAGAAGAGTAAAAAGAAATGATCTCATTCAAATTAAAGTTTTTACAGAGGAATATGCATCAAGATTAAATCTAAATGGTTATCAACCTAGCAATGCTACTCATGTAAGTGCCTATCTCAATTTTCAATTAATAATTGCCGTTTTCTATAATGGTTTGCTTTATATTATGCATATTGTTGAGTTTCACAATGCACTTCTATCTTGGCCAAATAAGTATCAGATATAAGGAGGTCCATAAATGATAGTTGCGAAGCCTTATCACTCTTAGGTAACCTTCTACTAGACAACAGTTAGTAGAAAATGAAATATGTACTAACTTAATCTTATAAATTATTTAATTACTATTATATGTCACCATATGTCATATTGAATAATAACATAAATGTTGCATGTCATGACATAATATGATATAATGAGCAATGTTATGTATTTCAGGTTGCAATCGTTCGTACAAGTAGTATTCCATATAGCAAAAAAACATATAAAGGAGTTGGAGGAACATTAAACATTTACAATCTTCCTGTTGGAAATTCTCAATATAGCGCTGCGACAATTACAATACAAAATGGTTTAGATAGCATACAAGTTGGATGGATGGTAAGAGAATCTGCTCCACTCATACTTTTTGCGTCAAACAAGTATTATGGATGATATAGATATGTTGTTTGATAGTATAATATTACTTAAAAGATTGATTCAAAATATTGGTCTAAAATGAGAAGATCTAAGATGTTGTGAAATTCGTGAAATTTAGATATCAATCTTCAAGTTCGTAACTTATTCTTTCCATACTGTAGCTTCATCTAATTAATCATCTAATGATTTGCTTTTAGGCCTTCAATATCTAACTTACATATTTGCTGACTAAATGTTGATTTAATATTATAATTGAAAGGTAACATCAGAAATATAGTTTGAGAAGCTCAAAATTGGAGCTTTTTCATCGCTAGTACTATTAATTTCAAATAATACTTCAAGGTTAATGGTCAAACTATTTTTATAATTTTTAGTAACAACAATATAAATAATCATAGTTATAATAATTTCTATATATGTCCTTATCAAATAAAAGAGAGTGGGTCTCTTTAGGTTTTTAAATATTTCATTCATTTTTTTTTTGATGGTAAAGATTGTTATAATTTATATGTCTATTTTTTAGGTGAATCCTACTTTGTACAAGGAAAATCGTACTCATAGCTTCGCATATCTAAATGTAAGCAAATTTCCTAACAAAGTAATTGCTTGGAGAAATATAATTATGGAAGACATCTAAAATTAGTTAAAATTATACAGGATTTTTTAGTTATCTTCTAACTATCCTACTTTTTACTAGGCTGGTAAATCTCATTGTTTCAATACCCTATGTCCTGGATTTATAAGTGTCAGAACCGATATACCTATTGATGCTGTTTTTGATGGCCCTCTCACAATAAGAGGAAGGAGAATAAGAACAGTTTCTCGTTGGTTCATTTATCAGGTAAGCATCAAGTTTTCAATTATTCTTTTATTCTATGGAAAAAAGCAATCTAATACAAAATATTTCAATATATTGTTCTTTTATTCTACAAGAAAGGGCAATTTAGTACAAAATATTTCAATGTTGAGAATGCTAAGAGAAAGCAAATGAAAGCATTTTGTTCAGATTATATAAAGATACTATTTTAAGGTTTTAATCATGACCTTTAAATTATAAATAAATAATGTTATAGTAACACCAACATTAAAACTCATTTATAAGTAAATCATTTACCATTTTGGTTGTTGTATCATAAAAACTAGGATATATATAGCGGAAACTGGTGGCTTGCAATTGAAAAAAATATCACCCTAATTGGATTTTGGCCGAAGAAGATTTTCACTAGCTTGGCGGAGTATGGCTCTTTTGTTGCATGTGGAGGTCAAGTTTACAGTCCACCTGGCCAGCCTGATCCTCCCATGGGAAGTGGTTTTCGTCCCAAAATAGACCTCTTTTATGATGGTTACTGTAGAGATTTTGCCATCGTAAATGAAAAACATGAAATTGAACCTGCTATGGATGTGGAAGAGTACTCAAATTATGATACATATAAAGTCAAGGACATTGGAATTGTGAAGGGATTTGGCCATATTCTCGTATATGGTGGCCCGAATAAACCTTGAATGTAAAAGTTCTCATATAAATATTTAAAATATTTATATAGTCACAAACTTTCTCAAAGAATCTATGAAAGTGTATGCTTAAATAAACTTTGTATGCATGAGCCATATTGTGACCGTAAAGCTTCGAACTAAGTCTTCCACTCTTGTAAAGTGTTGCAATCTTTGGTTGCCCATGGTCTTGATGCATGCAGTAGAGGTAGGAGTTCATTGTCGATGGCTTAGTTGTGAAAATCCTTTTGAAAAAACAAAAACTGAAAAAATATATTTGAATTTGTCAAACAGTTTTAAATAGTTGTAAAGAATTAGTTTTCAAAGTTTTTTTTTTAAATATCATTATAAAAAATATATTTACACATTGAGGAACCTAATTATATTACTTGGTACGAGAGAACAAAATTGATTCTTTTATTAATATTTAGCCTCCAGTCTAATATTATATAAAGCTGAAAAGATATTTATTATTCTATCATAATATATATTAATATATCAATATTGAATTGGTTTTATTGCATATATTTTCTTTTAGAAAAACTTATCTTTATTTGAATCATCGGCGGTCATATCTAATTGAATTGGATTAACTACAACCAAAAAAACAAAAAAGAGTCATAATTAAATTAAATATTACTTTATTTTAACTTGGATAATTAATTTAGCAAGCTTAGTATTATGTTAAACCTTAAATATAAAAGTTATAGTGATCATAAAACTTTAAATAAGTCTTTTGATCTTAAAATCTCTTACAATTTTTTGTTATTTGTTGTACTGGACATGCACTTAAGAGTCTATTATAGTTTGCTTAGCTGTAAAAACCTTAAGTTTTTTGAAGAAAAAAAATATTAAGTAATATATTTAAAAATTTGAAAAATATGTTTACAATTTAAAGAAGTGGATTTCACTTTTTTTTTAATTGTTTCTATCACATAGTTATAGTATATACAAAGAGAGCTTGATTTATGCTTATAATTAATTTTATTGATATTCTTTAATTTTATTTCATTATGTTACAAAATGCTTTCTTAGCTTTCCTGTATGTTTTTAATCACTACAAATAATATTGCATACACATTGGGGAACATGGTTATATAGCTTCATGTGAGATCCTTTTATAAATATTTATAATAATTTATTTAACTTAAAAAAAATTACCATTTTATATCAGCAGTAAAATGTTAGCGTTCAATCAGTTTTATTTGTGCTAATATAAAAAACCAATTATTATTAAATATTAGTGTGTCATCGATTGTTATATTATTGCATAATATCATCAAATGTTTAACTAAATATTGAAATACAACCCTATATGAAATACAGTAAGGTAATTCTATATAATCTGCAAAGTCTTGGGATTAGCCCATTCTTCCATGCTTGACCTTATAATAAAAAATACCTACTCAATGCTTATCAAGAACATAAAAACAGCCTATAAATGAAGCTCATTGGCTCAGACATGCTAATGTAACAAATATATATTTATAAAATATCCAACCAAGATGTTTAAAAGTCCAATTAACACATTTAAATAATGATAATTTGATCATTTGATTTTTCTTTCAATCCAAAACCTTCGATTTTTTTCGCTAATGAAGACTAAATATCGAATGTCGGGCTACTTAATTTCTCTATAGCCTAGGCCATACGGCTTTATTTAAAATTCGTGGGTAGACTGATTACATTTTTTTTTATAGATGGGATCAAATACTATTTTTTAACACGTGAAAGTTAGGTAATAATATTTTATTATAAATAATTTATTAAAATATATTTAAATATATTCTATCAATTTTACATAATAAAAATTCTAAAATAATAACAAACATAAAATTTTCTCTAAACAATGGAAACAAATAACTTCTAAAATTTTTAAAGAACAATTTTCATCAAATACTCATATAAAAATTGCATACATGTCAAAGATTTTAAAATTTCATTAACAAAATATACAGGTTAGTTATAAATTTTAAATTTCATAAGTGAGAGCAAAATTAACATAAAAGCCAAAATAAGTGAAAATAAACTTCAAATAATCACATGCAAATAAATAGATAATAAATAATCAAAAAAATTTAACAACAAACAAAAAAAATAAAATTAGATAAATTCATGTTCAGTTGAGTGTTACCTAAATTTAACCTAAAATCGCTTCAAAACAATATTTTTTCACTGTTTCTTTTTTCTCTCTTGTCTCTTGAGCCATCAATAGAAAATGCACTAAAAACGCATAGAATTCTTTAAATAGTTAGATCGACAACTAGTTACAGTCATGCACTAATCAAATATGTGCACAAAACATATGCATGTATAAACGTCTCTCAAGCCTTACAAGAGTGTTGCCATGCTGCCAATCATGCGTGAGCATGCTTCCACTGTGCATGAGTACTGTTTATTTTATTAGTCACGCTTGAGCACTACACATACGCGGATTAGGCGCCATTCTCTGTCCTCAAATGCTTGGTTTCTTCCTCAAAATACATAATTATTCTAAAAATATATATTTACTCAATATAACTAGATTCTGATATCATAATGTATAGTTTAGTAAATAAATGCGGCACATAATTTATGAACTTTAATGTTGTAAAAAATTGTAATGGATTTGCTAATTAAATTACTTAGTCCCTACACATTAATTAATCAAAAATCTCAAGTTCACGGTAGACTAACCAACATTATGGGTTAAGTTTGAGTGAACTGATATCAAATTTTTAACCAAATAATCACAATTTAAGGTTGATTAATTGATTTATTATCAGCAAAAGTATCCGAATTTACAAAACAAGAAGCCACTTGAGTTTAGATTAAATCCCCTTCAACCGATAATTCGAAACCAAATTTGCAGTAATTGGATTAGATTTGCAACCCTAGTCTACATATGTAGACAGAGGTGATGCGAATTACTCTTGAGAGATTACTAAGATTATTATGATCATAAAAAAAGTAAACTAAAAAATTTTCATTGAGGAAAAGATAAGCATTGCAAGCTAAATTAAAAATTAGTAAACGCATATTTTAAATGTCATTGATTAGCATGACCATAAAAGAAGCAAACTAACAAATTTTCATTGAGGGAAAGATAAGTATTGCAAGCTAAATTAAAAATTAGTAAAAGCATATTTTAAATGTCATTGATTAGCATGACCATAAAAGATGCAAACTAATAAATTTTCATTGAGGGAAAGATAAGCATTGTAAGCTAAATTAAAAATTAGTAAAAGTATATTTTAAATGTCATTGATTATGGATACTAAAATCATTGATTATCACATCATATTAATTTTCTATCAGTGCATGGACTAAGTAATGTGTTTTATTTTAAATGTCACATTAAAACATACCTTAACCCATTTCCCTTTGATCCATGCCAACTAAAATATTCTATTGATGGATTAAATATAATTCGTTAGCTGTAAAGTTCTACTCCAATCCAAAATTGTATTCAAAGTCTAACCCATAGAAATACTTAATTAAATTTTATTTTAAAAAGAAGTTTATTTTTTAAAAAAGACTGATAACTATAAACCTCAAACCAACATCATAGATGAAACTTGAGTGAAATGATATCAAATTTATAACCAAATAATCACAATTTAAGGTTGATCAATTGATTTATTATCAGCGAAAATATCTAAATTTATAAAACAAGAAGCAACTTGAAGTTAGATCAAATCCCCTTCAACCGATGATTTGAAACTGAATTTGCAGTAGTTGGATTAGATTTGCAACCCTTGGCTCATATTCGTTGACAAAGGTGACGCGAATTACTCTTGAGAGATTATTAAAATTAGCATGATCCTAAAAAAAGCAAACTAACAATTTTCATTGAAGGAAAGATAAGCATTGCACGATAAAATAAAAATTAGTAAAAGCATATTTTAAATGTCATTGATTAAGGATACTAAAATTATTTATTACCACATCATATTTATTTTCTATCCTTATATGGACTAAGTAATGTGTTTTATTTTAAATGTCACATTAAAACATACCTTAACCCATTTCCCTTTGATCCATGCCAACTAAAATATTCTATCGATGGTTTTAGTATAACTCATTAGATATAAAGTTTTACTCAAATCCAAGATTATATTCAAAATCTGACACATAGAAATACTTAATCAAAATTTTTTAAGAGGAAGTTTATTTTTTAAAAATGGCTGATAACTAATAGTCTCAAACCAACATCATAGGTTAAACTTGGGTGCATTGATATTAAATTTTTAACCAAATAATCACAATTCAAAGTTGATCAATTGATTTATTATCAGCGAAAGCATCTGAATTTATGAAATGAGAACCACTTAAGTTTAGATCAAATCCGCTTCAACCGATATGACGCGAATTACTCTTGAGAGATTACTATGATTAGCACGATCCTAAAAGAAGCAAACTAACAAATTTTCATTGAGGAAAAGATAAGCATTGCAAGATAAATTAAAAATTAGTACAAATAACCAAAATTATTATTTTTCATCATCACCTTCAAGACAAGCACATGGACTTTTCCTTATTTTATTTATTTTTCTGGTTCAATTCCCCCTTTAGATCTTTCTCACGTCCATTTTACCCATTCTAATTTTCTTCGTTCCTTGTTTTCTCAATCATTTTCTCAACCATATTCTCCGTTCCATCAGTTTCCTTCACCCTTTCAAACTCGAAGAAACTTGCAAAATCCTATACCAATCAACATTTTGATAATCGCCATATGAACTTTATTTCATCATCAACCAAAACCTACTCCTATTTCGTAAGGTTCCGTTTCACCTTCCATTTTCCTATTGGTAGCAATGACCATAGAGAATTCCAACTTCCTACTAGTATTAATGGACACCAAAGATCACTTGCATTCTTCATCAGCTTCAAATCTATAAAGAGAGCTCTCCCCAGCAAGGTCCACCATTCAGTTCGTCCTCCGCTCTCTTTGTTTGTAAGTCTATTCATCATTTTTCTTATGTAGCTTATTCGATGCTATACTAATTTTATATACACCGATATATTAATAAATAAATACTGATTTTATGTTACCAACGCCTTCTTTGTAAATCAACGATGAGGGTTATGCTTGATGACTTTTTTAGTGAGTAGTCATGTTTAATTTTAACTCGGCCGTTAACTATGTATGCCTTTGAAAATGTCAAAATTCATGTTTGTTGTGATTTGGGAATTATGAAATTCAAATAGACAATGTACTTTTAAATTAAATTTTAACACCTTAACTGTTTTTGTTTTCTTTGTTGCGATATGCTTCTATTATGTAAAGATCAAAAGAAACTATGAAAATTCATGTTAAAGCTATCAAATGTGACATGCCAATAATTGTGGGTGAATGTGTGCAAAGGTTGAAATCTTGTACAAAATTTTCATTCCACTTGTTGCTTTTATACATATATATTGTTTTTTACGTTGAACGAGTTGGCCAGATTTTAGTTTGATTTAGCTTTCCAATTATTTATAGTATGTGTACATTTTTTTATAAATTAAAATCATTTCATGTGATTAGGAATACAATAAGGCCTTGTTTAGTGAAAAAAATAAATTTTTTTATTTTTATTTTCAATTTTTCTCACTTTTAAAAAAAATATATATATGTTTGTTTATTCTTATCAAAATGTAAGTATTTTGTTTATAAATATTTTGTTATAAAATATCAATCATTTGGCAAAAGGTTAAATTATTAATAAACTTGATAAATTTAACTAGTATATATCAAACTCAATTTATATATAACTCAGTTCATGGTTATCCAAAGTCAAACAAACACTACATACTGCATACTGATATTTGGCATATTAAACGTAATTTTTAATGATAAGATGTTATACACCATACATATCTCTCAATATTAAGCAAGTAACAATTGCTCAGTTAAATGCATATTTCAGTTCTTAGTTGAGCCAAACTTTATTATCCTAATGAGTCAGATTTTAAACTTCATTTTATGTTATGTTGGCTAAATTAACAAATTGAATTTAAGTTAAATGATACTTAATTTATTAATGACCTTACATATATATATTAGTATTGAAAAGTTAAAAGTACAGATTGATAATAGTATTTTTAATCACGATAGTCCTTTAAAATACTATAGTATAATTAGTTTAATTTTATAACTAAATTAACAATACACAGCATTTTTAAGTTATAACAAATACTAGGTGACAGCGTAAATATTATCGTTAAACCTAAATGCTGATAATCTAAAAGCTAATAAGACGATGATGCTTTTAACTTTTGATATTAGTTAATATAGCTACATTTCTTAACGTGTAAGATCGGTCAGTTTAATTACGTTTATAAAATTATTTGATAGCCCAAATGAAAAAAATATCAGCGATAAAGAAAATTAATTATAAAATCTAATTAAAATTGTATTATTTGTCAAAAATACTATTTCAAAATCTGCATATATTTATATTTGTAAATTTTAAAAATATTTATATTTAATCATGCATCGTCTGTTTGATAATTTTGAGGGTTAGCATATATGTGTGGTAAGTTATTTTATTATGAGATAGATATTACCAATTTAAACCACAAAACAACATCTTTATGATGACAAGGTAAAGTTGTTTATATATAACAATTTCTTAATCCTACGTATAGAAATCTTATAGATTGAGCTATCCTTTATATATTTCATAATTTGTTTGGACATTTGAATATATATATATATATATATATCTTAAAGAGATAGAAATGTTTTTTATTCAAATTATTTATTTTTAAATAAATATTGATCCTGACACCAAATCGGGGATTCCATCTTTTAAAAAATAAAGGTCATTTTTTTCTAAATTTAGACCACTTACTTTTAAAAAAAATTAAAAATTAGTTAAAATTAATTATTAAATTATAATCATTTATTTAAAAATAAATGGTTCATATTTATGGAAAAAATGACCTCTATCTTTTCAAAAGATGAAATTTTCTTGGTTCCTAATATGTTACTTTTTAAAAATAAGGATATATATATTAATTAAGTTTTATAATTTATTTATATATAGGCAATATTTTTAATATTGCCTCATTTTAAGCAATATTTAAAAAAAACTTAATTTTTTGCAAATTGCAAAACAGTTCAATGTATTCAAAATAAATTGGTGCATTTTGGAATTAAAATATATATATATATTATGATACATGTAGGAGAGTATGTGTCGCCTAAGTGTTGGTGTTGATGTGTGTTTGTTGTGGTTAGTTTGGCTTTTGGAGTTGAATTGTTTAATGTCAAGTAGTTGTCAGTTGGGATAATGCTTGGGTTGCATCCTGACTTTCATTCTGAATTTCAACATGATTCTTATAATTAAAACTTATGTAATTTCTTTTTACATTTATAAACTACTACATTTAGATCGATCTATAAATTAAAAGTGACAATAAATTATACATTTTTGGGCATCCAAAAGGGAAGGGTGAGTCATTCTATTTCCCTCGCCTAAAAACACATTCTATATTTTTCGATCTTAGCAGTTGATTTAAAAACAAACGGCTGAGATTTAATTATCTTAATTGATTGAATAAAATTAATTTTTTTATTTTTTTAAAATATTAAAATTACAACCGTATAGCCCATATTAAAAAAAATAGATGGTTAAGATTAAAATATATATAAAAAAAAACTTCATTGCCGATTTATTATTTAATCTTTTTAAACAATGAATCATCTTATCGATTTAGATCATTAATAGTAATAACTTTTTTCCTAATTATTTTATATTTGTCAAAATCAAATATAAATGTATACATAGTATATATATATATATATATATAGGGAAACATTTTTCTAACTCTTAATCTACCACCAATTCTCTTGTCACCCCTTCTTAACCTTTTCCCGATGTCAAACTGGGAAAACTTTTACTCACTCGACCATTCTCTTTTCTTTCTCACTTAACCTTTTTCGTATTTTGAATATTTCCTACTTTGCTCAATTTTATCTTAAAATTATTTTAAAAGTATTAAGATCGTCATTAAGTCTGATATTATGATATTTTAGAATACTTTAGTGAGTTTAATTACATAATATATTGACTAAATATTTGATTTGTTGGACCAAGTTCATTTTGCTCTTATAGGGGCAATGTTTCTTACTTGTGTTCCATTCATCATATTTTCAAATAATTGTGATAGTTCCTCTCACGTCTTTGTTATTTGGTATACAGTAGCATTTTCAAGGGGTGCATTTTTTATATTTTTACTATTTCTTTATTATTTTTTTCGTTTAAATGTAATTTTTAAATACATACTATACTTAATATTACTGAATTTAACTCTTTTCTAATATAGTTGTATACATTTGATATCTTGATTAAGATTTCTTCAAACTCTTGCACTATATGTTTTGAGGATTTCAATGATGGGGATAGTATATGTATTATTCTTAATTGTCGCCATATTTATCATTCGGATTGTATCCGACAGCATTTAGTGTGTTATGACTCATATTGTCCGATTTGTAGGTATAATTATTATATTAGAAGTAATTCAAATTAGGTGTATGAAAAAAAAAATACTTTTATTTGTAAATATTGATTTCCTATTGCTTTAGCAATGACACACAAAACTGCTTACGTATATCCGTTTATGGTGCAAATAACTTTCCTTAAAAACCACACTCTATGGTTCAATCTTTAGCAACTAGTGTGTCTTTTATCAAAAATTGTTTTTTTACGAGTCAAACGGTAAGCTCAATAATAATCTCTTTTATGAAAATTCGACTTTGTTTTAAAAAATAAAATTCTGTTAATTAATGGTAATATACCGTGCACATCCAAAAGTATTTTTTAAATTTCTTTTGAGGACCAAGGCGCTGTGTTCCAAAGCCTTGTTTGGCAAGATTGGACGAATATGCAACTATAATAAGAAAGATGATTGAATTATCGACGCTAAAATCATTTATTATAATAACATATTTATTTTCTATCATTGTATGAACCGATTAATATGTTTTATTTTAAATGTCAAGTTAAAAAATACACTAACCCATTTTCCTTTGATCTATGCCAACTACAATATTCTATTGATGAATTTAATATAATTCGTCAGCTATAAAGTTTTACTTAAACCTAAAATTGTGTTCAAAGTCCGACCCATAGAAATACTTAACCAAATTTTATTTTAAAAATAAGTTTATTTTTTTAAAAAAAGTTGATAATTGTAAGGTTCAAACCCAAGATTTAATTTATAATGTCAATATTAAATAAATTGATGAATTATTAAATTTAATTGTGGGTTTAGGTTAGAAATTAAGTCAAAGGGGTGTAAGTTTGAGTGGCGCCTGATATATACTTGAACTATAAATAAGCATTTTTTAGACAGAATTGTTACGCTTGAGGCACACGCGAGAGGTACTTATTCATGTTTATTCAAAATATTAATACCTAATACACCCCGATTAGATATGCTTGTACGCAAGTTTGAAGAAGCATTTGCACATCACCCATGAGTGATTTGTGATAACCTTTACTAATAATAGTTAAATATTGAAGTTTGAACTAGCCAATGCCACTATTTATAATCTATGGATAAGCCGGTTATATATTATTTCTTATAGTTAAGTTTAAACTTTATTTTTTGATCTTATAGATGTTAACTTTGACCTTTAATTTATAAATAATATGATAAGATATATTTATATATATTATGTTATTTTTTAAAAATATTTTTAATCAAAATTTAAAACTCTACATAAAATTATAAATATACAATTTTTTCTTAAATTTAAAAAAATAAATCAATTTAATCAAAATTAAAGTAGAATTTTCAGTAAACTACTAGCAAATAAAAAAATATGAAGAATATATATACAAATATTTAAATAAAGTATAAAAATAAAAATTTATCATTAAAATAACTACAGATAATATAATATTTATTTATCTATTTATTTTTATAAAAAATTTTAACTGCTCATTGATAAATGAGATATTACGTCATAAAAAATATCTAATTATGGTGCCATTTATCACTACTTTATAATAAAATTAGATTGCATTAATGAATAAGATTTTTCAGTTGTAATCAAATCCAAATAGGACTTTTTTAAAAAAAAAAGAAAAAGAAAAAAAAGCAAATCCCACTTGATTTATTGGCTAGGATTAAGAAATATACAACACATAATTAAGGATATGATTGTATTATCTTAAAAATATTATAAATATGCGTTAGGATAAGATGAGAATAAATCTGATTCAAAAAACACATTATTTCATATTTTATTTTTTATTTAAATGATAGTGTTATTTATCTTATTTAATTATAATTTATCTATAATCCTAATATATATATATACACACACATATGGTCTTATGTAATTTTACATATAAATAAAATTTAAATAAAATTTATTACATATTAAGAATAAATTATAAATGTACTAACACATTTATTTAGAAGGACATTGACAGTTTGGAAGAATAAAAATATTTACGGGATATTCTTTACTTATTATAACATAACCTTTGGCTACATGGCGTTCCTCGGTCAATCTAATTTTATATCAATTATATTACAATATATTAATAAATAAAATATTATAATATTAAAAATATTATAAGAATAAGTGAATTCCATTACTCAAAACCACAAGTGTATGAACCTAATTATTAAAGTGGCATGAGTTTTCTATTATGAGTAATTCACGATAAATAAGGTCACTATAATCGAGTTCATGAGCTACAAAAAAACTTTCTCTAAAGAGGGGAGAGAATTACTTATGAACAAATATCAAGAGAGGAGACTACTTATGATAAAATATGTAATGATTGAAAATCGGTATTACTTAGGAAGTATTTATAGATGAAGAAATCTAATCTAAAGCATACACATACTCACTTTGCAAACTTAATGTTGTTTTCAAAATTTTATAAGCTTGAGATCAGATGATGTTAATAATTAAAACACAATGGAGAATATAGAATGGGCAAACAAAATATATAGGGAGAAATTTGCTCTAAAAAAAGAATAAGACATGCGATTTAGTTCAACAAAATCCAAATTCTTAATAATTGGTGAGCCGAACAAATCCAATTAATTGTGAATGATTTCTTACAATAATATTAACTTGACTACAATAAGATGTTAAGTCCCATGATATGGATGATTATTACACTAATATTTTATCAAAAGATAGGCAAGTTAAATATAAAATATCAATGAATTGCATATTAGACGAGTAAAAAATCATTTGTAGCATTAAGGGTAGATGGACATAAAATATTAATAAATTATATGTTGAACTTAGAACCTATTTTTAAAAATAGCATAATTTCTAAGTAAACCACTTTTTGTAATAATCACACTTACATTTGATGTTTATCAATTGTAATCCTAATAATGCCGAATACCTCTTACAATGCCTAGATTCTTAGCACCTAAGTGCCTATTATTCACTTATTCCATATGCATTATCCAAGTAAAACTTTACTTACCAAAAAAGGTGTTGAAGTAGAACTTTCATTACTAATAAACTTAAAAATGAGGATCAACGGTATAAATTGGCTCAATTTTTTTAATAAAGATAACAAGTGATTTTTAATTGGTCAAAATATTTCTAAATCCTACAATAATAGAAATACCTCACACTTGCATATAATATGGTTTCATATGAGTAAATTTGATTAAAATCAAGTCATTTTACAGGCCTAGTTCTATTGATTTTAGAGGGTTTGATGATAACATTTAAATGTTATAGACAAGTAAATTTAAAACATTAGGTCTTATTATTATTTTTGAGATGGATAGCATCATGTGTAAATCAACCACTTTGGCTGGGCTTAGCTCAGCTCGGCTCGGGAAGGATTATAAGTTTTTTTATAAATATATTTTTTTAAATTTAAATTAATACTTATTAAAAAAATATTTTAATATGTTATGTTTTTGTATAATTAATAAATTTTTATGTAAAAAAATATTAATTTAAATAAATAATTCGGTAATATTTTAATTAAAAAAACCAATTATTAAAATATTTTATAGTTTAAGTAATTTATACGTAAATATGTATTTTTAAATAAAAATATTTAAGAATAAAAAAATCCATAAATTGATCAAAATCAGATTGATTTGAATTATGAATGAGTATGGTTGTATTTTCGTACTGAATTATGGGGATTTGTCCAACTTAATTTAACTTAATGGTTATAGATTTTTACCTAAATTTAATTAGTATTTATTTTAAATTTGATTTTAAAGAGAAATCATCTGAAAGAAAATCCTTAATGTAAAACATAACAAATTGGATATTCTGAAAAATTTTCATAAAAAACTAGATTCAATCTTTTTCAAAAAAAAAAAAAAAAGGACTTCAACAATATTTACAGAAAACAAAAAATTATATATAGGACTGATGGGGCTCCATTTTTTTTATAATAATGAAGAAATCTATTTTTTTAATCATGATTATTTATTTTTAAATAGATAATAATAATTCAATTATATTAAAGTAACTAATTTTAACTATTTTTTATTTTTTTAAAAAAATAATTAAATTATAATTATTTATTAAAAAATAATTAATTAAAATATAAAAAATAAATATTTTTACTAAAAATAGAGCTCCCTGAATCTTCTTCCTGAGTTGCTTTTTATCCCAATGCCTCGAGATCGGCAGTGCTCGATCCTCTTTAATTTGATACTTATAAATTTTTATTTAAATTTAATTTATATTTAGTTGAAATTTAATATTAATTGGGACTATCCATAAAATTAAGTTAAATGAAATGTAAAAAATAACAAATGACATATTTTAAATATTTTCTGAAAAAACTAATTTAAATCTCTTTTTAATAAAAATACTTCAACCAACCAAAAATTTATTTATTTATTTATTCATTTATAAAAACAAAAAGTCTACCCATTACTACCGTCCCTTCTCATGAGTAATATTCATAAATTTTTATCTACGTTTAACTTATATTTAATCTAAATTAGATTTTGATCAGTCATATTTGTGAAGATTACGTGAAACAAATGTGAAAAATAATATATTGAATATTTTAAAAATTTTTATAAAAATTCCTATTGAAATATTTTTTTAAAAAACCACTTCAACAATATTTATAAAAAGCCAATTTTTTTTTTTTTTTTTGAAAATGAACAAGTCTTCCTATTAGTAACGTCAACGCTTGCGTTGACCGTTGGGAGGGCGTTTGGGCCTTTCAAGATTTGAGCCTTCACCTCCTGTTGGGCTAACGTTGGAGTTGACCGACCAATAGCCTATTTGGGCCTTCTTTGACCGTTGGGCGAGCCCAACTACAGTATACCCATCACTAGCTCCCCATGCCGGTAACCAAAATTCTGGCCTCCAACATGTCCATGATGGGATGTCCCTCACTGCCCTTCGTTGCTTGATGATCACGGTGGATCCTATGAAAAGTGGAGAAGAATGTTGTTTAGTCGAGATCGAAGAAGAGAGTTGATTTGATGACCGCATTTGAGTCGATCCGGAAGAAAAGAGCCGATTGATCTGGAGAAGAAAATTGACCGCATTTGGTTAGATCCTAAAAAAGAAAATTGATCATTGGAGGATCTCGGTGGACTCTATGAAAAGTGAAAAGAAAGTTGACCGGATCCCTTTAGTGGTTAGATCCGGAGAAGAAAATTGACCGGATCCATCGACCGCCTTTGGTCAGATTCGGAGAAGAAAGTCAACAGGATATGTTGACTGTCTTCGGTCAGATCGGGCCCTTCGTTGCTTGAGGATCTCGGTGGACTCTATGAAAAGTGGAAAAGAAAGTTGACCGGATCTGTTTACCGTCTTTGGTCAAATCCGAAGAAGAGAATTGACTGGATCTGTTGACCGCATTTGGTCAGATTCGGAGAAGAAAATTGACCAGATCCGATGACCGTCTGTGGTTAGATCCGGAGAAGAAAATTGACCGGATCCGTTGACCGTCTTTGGTCAGATCCAGAGAAGAAAGTCAACCGGATCTGTTGACCGTCTTCGATCAGATCCGGAGAAGAAAATTGGCCGGATCTGTTGACCGTCTTTGGTCAGATCCAGAGAAGAAAATTGACCGGATCTGTTGACCGTCTTTGGCCAGATTCCGGAGAACTTTCTATGAGACCTGAGTGATGCGTGGCCATTAGCCAGCTTGTTAGGCCAAAAGTGGATACGTGTCTCCTTCCGGTTGGACCGCTATCCAAGCCATTAATGCGTCAGAAGATCTGCTTTATAATAGGACCATTTGGGATGCGACACGTGGCAGGAATGATGGCGTGCCTTCTCGAGGAGGTTTAAGGCATTTCACACCTTGCTATTTAAGTTTCCCTCCTTACCCTGAGTGTTCTCTCACGCCTTCTGCTTTGCCTTCTTCGTCTTCAATCTGTTTTCGTTCCCAAAGAAACCCTAGCTCCTCTATTAACCACGACTTCGACCTCTGTCACCAACATCTCTTCTGTTCTTCAAGAAAGTGACGTAAAGGCACTGTGTGTTGAATTTAACATCCCAAAGGACATTGCGTGGAGGGTTCCGGACAAAAATGACAGGGCCTTCTCTCCACCGACGGGGCACGTGACAGTGTATAAGGCCCACTTGAGGAGCGGTCTCCGATTTTCCTCTTCCAAACGACTTGCCGTTGATCCTTCAAGCTTTATAAGTCCCTGTCGCCCAACTCCATACTAATGTTATACGATATATTTGTACTCTTTGCATCTTCCTTCGCAAGCACTCTAAGAGATTAACAATGTCCATGGTGAATGGGCTATTTAAGATAAATTAGGGAGGTGAGTGGATCTCCCTCGTTTTCCATAATGGCTTGAAGATAAATACGGCCATCTACGACTCACTGAAGAATTGGAAGAATCGGTTCTTTTTCGTGAGTGTGGTGGAGACCTGGCCCCTGGCAAAGGATTAGGGTCAGGTGCCAAAGGTGTATACTGAGATACCGTTTGTGGCAAAGACGACGCCCTTAGAGTGGTTGACCAAACTAGTCAAAGACCACATCTCCGATTTCAAAAGGGATTTCTCTATAGTAGAGGCCAAGAAGGTGAATTGAGGAAACCTTTTCGGGTTCAGAAGCTCAAGGCACCGTCGCAAGTGATGATGATGTGCCTGGAGGAGTCCAGGGGCCTGCTCATCCACCCCCGTCCAACAGATGATGATTTCATCAGCCCGCTGCCCAAAAGGATGGCGGTGGAGACGCCCTCCTCATCGTCTTCGGGGTCCAACTACATCGCCGCTAGAATTTGCAGCGGCCCCAATAGTGCCACTGGGATGGAGAAGTCTTTTGAGGACCTATAAGGGGCTAGGGAGAAGGCGTTATCTTGGCGCAGCCCGCGCCACAGGTTGTTCCTCGAGCGGCACAAAGGGAGGCGCAGGTGCCGTCTGTCGGCTCTCCAGCCCTGATGATGCCTACTAAGCAGTCGGTGGTTGATTTTGATCCTCCAGCAGCCGCAGCGGGGCTGTCGCCGGGGAGCCTGCTGCCGCTGCAGACGACGTCGATGAGGGGCTCCTGGATGAGATCCTGGAGGAGGCCGCTGCCAGCTCCACCCGTGAGGTTATTACTTTCGGCCCGCCACCGCCTGAGCCAGACTTGGAGGCCAGACCTGAGAGGCCAGCGCGAAGAGTTTGGGAGGTATAATCTTTCACGATACTTTCTGCATAATTTCTCCTTTTAGAATTCATAATTTATTTTGTTTCTTTGGTGCAGAAGGAGAATGTGATTGCTGCCATTGCTAAAGTAATGGACCAGTAGGACCGGGTGATCTTTGATACGGAGGCAGAGATTGCATGGCTGGATGCGAAGCTGGCGGCTTTGGGGGCGGAGCACAGGTCTGATGTCGCTGCCTTGCAGATTGTTATGGCCGATACGGAGGCTGAGAACACCAGTCTAAAGGAGGATATTGTCCGACTAAGGCAGGAGAACGAGCGACCCACTGGGTGCCTTAGCCAACTTGGAGGATAGTTGATGGAGCTGGAGAATTACCTGAGCCTCCGGATACGCTCCCATGAGATTGAGCAGCTGATGTGATTGCGGATGTGGGAAGGGGTCAATATGTGTCGGCATATCGCGCGGCTTATTGATCCTAATTTCTCGGTGGACGTGTTGAATATGTCAAACAAGTCTGTCCAGACCCGCGACAATCTCGTGAGGGATCCACGAGATGGTCAGGAGCCGCCTTCATCGCCTCCACCGCCTTTTGCTGATTTTCGGACTTCCATTTGTATTTATATACTTTGTAATATGTTTGAAAACAAAAAAATGAAAAATTTTCCACTTTGTGTCAATTTCTTTTACTGCTTTGTGCTTGCATGTCTACCGTATTGGACGACCAACTTAGTTAGCTGGTGGCCATCATATTGCTGCCAAAAGAGTGAAATCCTTAGACTCTTTTGTAGGCGGCTATGTTAACCGGCCTAATAGT
This sequence comes from Nepenthes gracilis, assembly GCA_033239525.1. Taxonomy (NCBI): domain Eukaryota; kingdom Viridiplantae; phylum Streptophyta; class Magnoliopsida; order Caryophyllales; family Nepenthaceae; genus Nepenthes; species Nepenthes gracilis. The sequence continues at coordinate 26,740,600 of BSYO01000003.1, forward strand.
GGTGGCTTGTGAGTGAAGCCTAATGGCGCTACCCAATGCTAACTTAGGCGGCGAGTGTTTGAGAAGAATTTTTCTCCCTTCGACTACCGTTGACTGATCACGCTATCTCCTTGTGGAGGAGGTCGTTGCATGTGCTCCGCTAGCCCCCTAAGATTTTGATCGCTAACGAGCCACTTGGATGACCATGGTTTAGATTCGACCACATATGGGCCGCCAAGATGACTAGGGTTTAATACGACCGCCAACGGGCCGCTCAGATGATCGAGGTTCATACTAGACCGCTCATGGGACACTTGGATGACCAAGGTTTAAATATGACCGCTAATGGGCTGCTTGGATGATCGAGGTTTATATTCGACCACTTATGGGCCGCCTGGATGACCAGGGTTTATTAATGAGAGGGTGAGAACCCTCCCGACTTAGAGGCAGTCTAGGTCGGGTAACCTGCAAAGTAAACACATATGTATATGCAAACAGGAAGGGGAAGGCAATATGCTAAGGAAACACTCATTTTGGCGAATTGAAACAAGCAAGCGAATGCGTATACACAACAATGCAAATACGTACATGTGTCTGTAACTGGAAGTAGCGTTTGAGGTGAATCGTGTTCCACGTTCGTGGGACCAACTTTTCAATCCTGGCTCCGGAGTTTGTATACTCTGTTTCGCAGAACGGTGGAGACTAGGAAAGGCCCTTCCCAATTAGGGGAGCTTATTGCGGCCGGCTAGCTTGCCCGTGGCCTAGACGCCTCGTAGGACCAGATCTCCAACATTGAATTGTTGTGCCTTTACCTTTTTGTTGTAGTATCGGACAATTCGATATTGGTAGGCCACTGTCCGCATTTTGGCAGCGTCGCGGGCTTCCTCTAACAAGTCTAGGTGCTCCCTGATTTTTTGGGAGTTAACCTGCGGGTCAAACGATTCCACCCTAAGACTTGGAAGCTCGATTTCGATCGAAATTACCACTTTAATCCCGTAATAGAGACTGAAGGGCGTCTCGCGCGTTGGTTCTTTCGGGGTTGTCCGTGCGAGGCTAGAGAACTGAGGGGAGCTCGTCTACCTAGGAGCCCCCTACGTCCTCCAGCTTAGTCTTTAACCCGTAGAGTAGCATTCGGTTCGTGACCTCCACCTATTCATTCGCTTGGGGCTATGCCACCGAAGTGTGGACCAGCTTGATGCCAAGGCTGGCGCAATACTTGGTGAAGCATTTTCCCGAGAATTGGATTCCGTTATCGGTCACGACAACCTCAGGGACACTGAATCTGCAAATAATGCTCCGATGAAGGAATTCAAGAGCGTTGTGCTCCATAATTTTCGCCAGTGGGTTGGCCTCGACTCACTTGGTAAAGTAGTCGATGTCCATGATGATGAACTTCCTTTGCCCCGTGGCAACGGGAAATGGGCCAAGAATATCGAGCCCCCATTGCGCGAAGGGCCAAGGAGCCTGAAGTATCTTCAAGTCAGCAAACGGCTGGCGATGAAGGTTACTGTGAAGTTGGCAGCTTTCACACTTCTTCACGAATTCGATCGCGTCCTTTTTCATCGAGGGCCAATAATAGCCCTGCCGCATGACCTTAAAGGATAAGTTTTTTTGCCAATGTGCGATCCGTAAATCTGAGGTGCACTTCGCCAAAGGCGTAGTCAGCCTCTTCGGGAGTTAGGCACCGGAGGTATGGGGTTGAGTAGTCACGGAGATATAGCCGTCCATCAACCACAGTGTATCCGGCCAGCTGTCTTTTTGATTTGTTTACCCTTCTCTGCGTCTTCTGAAAATGATCCATCAGCCAGATAGTTAAGGTAGGACGTCATCTAGTTTTTCACTTCAAAAATTTACATCGCCTCCTATTTCTTTATGCTAGGAGCGTTTAGGATCTTCATCATGTCCCTCGAGTACTGTTCTGGATTTTCTGCTGCAGTGGCTCTAGCCAGCTGGTTTGCCTTCCAGTTTTCAGTTCTGGGAACATGAACTAGGGTTAGTTTGTCAAAACCCTGGGCGGTCTCCCTTGTCTTTGCCAAGTACTTAGCCAGGTGATGGTTGTTTACCTCGAAGTCTCCGTTAACCTGATTAACGATTAGTTCGGAGTCACTGTAGACCGCCAACCTCTTGGCAGAGTACTCCTTTTCTAATCATAATCCGGCTAATAGGGCTTCGTATTTGGCGACATTGTTGGTGCCGGGAAATCGAGTTTGAGAGAATACTTCACCTCGAACCCGTTGGGGGTCGTGAGGACCACTCCATCGCCATGCTAACGTCTGTCCAGCGTCTGTAGACGATCCGTCTACGTGAAGTATCCATTCTGGAACTCCGTCAAGCTGTTCTGTGCTTTCTGCGGGCTGCTCTTCAAGAACTGGGATCGTGGTTTCAACAATAAAGTCAGCCAGAGCCTGCGTTTTCACAGTAGGTCTGGGCCAAAATTCAATGTCAAACTTGCCCAATTCGATAGCCCATTTTATCAGCCGTCCAGAAACATCGGATTTCTAGAGTATATTTTTAGAGGCTGGTCTGGTGCGCCGAAAGTATGACCCTAACTTCCACGCAGAGAATATAAGTACCAAGGCCAGTTTTTCTGCTCGCGAGTAGCGGGTCTCTGAGCCGGTCAACGTTTTACTTACGTAGTAGACCAGCGGTTGAGCGTCGGAGTCCTGGTGTACGAGGATAGAACTGAGGGATGCTTCCAATACTACCAGGCAAAGATACAGCTCTTCTCCGCCCCCTGGGTGACACTAGCAACGACGGGCTGGCAGAATACCGCTTCAATTCATCGAAAGCAGTCTGGCATTCTACCGTCCATTGAAACTCGTTGGATTTTGTTCCTCTTAGGTCCTTAAAGAAGGGATGATACTTGTCGCTAGATTTCGTGAGGAAGCGGGACAGCGCTACCAGTCGTCCAATCAATCGCTGGACGTCCTTTATGCTCCGCAGTGTTGCCATGTCTGCGATGGCCTTAATCTTCTCTAGGTTTGCCTCAATTCCTCGTTGAGAGACGATAAAACCCAAGAATTTGCCAGAAGCTACCCCAAAGACACATTTAGCCGGGTTCAGCTTCATGTGATGCTTGTGGAGCACCTCAAACGACTGCTAGGTCGCGGATGTGGTCGCCGGTGACCCTACTCTTAACGAGCACGTCGTCGACATAGACTTCTATGTTACGACCGATCTATTTTTCAAATATCTTGTTGACTAGTCGTAGATTGGTTGCTCCAATATTTTTACTCCGAAGGGTATCACTTTGTAGCAGTAGATGCCCTGATCAATCATAAATGAGATGTGCTCCTCGTCTTCTGGACTCACTTGGATCTGGTTATAACCCGAATAGGCGTCCATGAAGCTTAGCAGCTCATGTCTTGCTGTCGAGTCAACCAACAGGTAGATCCTGTGCAAGGAAAAGCTGTCCTTTGGACAAGCTTTGTTAACGTCGGTGAAACGACGCACATCCGCCATTTTCCATTGCTTTTCTTCACCAAGATGACGTTAGAGGGCCAATCCGGGTAGTGGACTTCTATAATAAATTCTGCGTCCAGAAGTTTCTTCACCTTCTCTCGGATGTCGATCAGCTTTTTTATGGAGTGGTTTCTCCGCTTCTACTTGACGGGCTTCCAGTCAGGATCAAGCCTCAACTTGTGGACCATCACCTCAGCCGGAATCCCGGGCATGTCTGCTTGAGTCCACGAGAAAATATCAGCATTCCGTCGCAGGAACGTGACTAACTCATCGCGCAGTGTTCCGACGAGTGAGCCGCCGATTTGTACACACATTTTCGATTCCTCCAGGTTCGGTGGGACTAGATCTGTGGCTTTGCCAGATTGCGCTTGCTGTAGGGTTATCTCATCTTAATGATCGAGTTTCCCAACTATTCTAGTACTGCAGTTAGGGGCAACCTGAGACATGTAGCATGTCCGTCCAGTAACTTGGTCACCTAACACCTCTCCTACACCGTAAGGCATTGGGAACTTCATCTTGAGGTGTGAAATTGATGTGACTGCTCCAAACACTGTTAAGCATAGTCTGCCAAGTATTACGTTATAAACAGAGGGTAGGTTGACCACAAAGAAGGTGATAGTTTGACTCCCTGTTTTTGGATACGTATCCAATGTGACCTCCAATTGGATAGTCCATTGGATGGGCACTGGCTCGCTGTCAAGGCTATACAATGGGCCTTCGACAGGTTTTAATCGGTTCTTCTTTAAGCCTAGTTTAAAGAACGCATCCAAGTAAAGCAAATCCTTTGAACTACCATTATCGATAAATACTAACTTCAGTTGGTAGTCGACACTACCGTTTGAAATGAGTGCGGATACAACGAGGTGGTCAGCATGGGGGGATATTACATGAGTCAAATCATCATCATTGAAGCTAATGGTGTTGTCTGCCGTGCACTGCTTCTTCCTCCCAATCTGCTGCTCCTTGTTGTCGGCTGGGTTATTGGCAGGTCGGGTGGTGACCATATTAACCACCTTTGATGTAATCCAATTTCGGGGAGGAGACGGCTCCTGCCCTTCTCCGCCAGCTGCTCCAAAATTCTGCTCAGGGCCCTAGACGAACTTGGTGAGGTAACCCCTACGAATCAGCTCCTCAATCTCCCTCTGCAATGTCTTGCAATTCTCAGTAGAATGTCCAGCAGAGCGGTGAAAGTCACAATACTTCGAATGGTTCCCGGTATCCTTTTTCAGTGATTTTGGCCACTTCAAAATTTTTCTCCATAGATTAGCATGAGGACATTCGAGCGTGTTTCCGTCAGGGGCGTAAAGCTGGTGGGCCCGTAATCTTTACATTCTGGCGGTCCAGTCCTGTGCTGCTTCTGGCGGGAGTGATCACTACCACCGTATTTTCTTTTTCTCTCTCTAGGGAATGATCAAGGCTTATCTGCCCATTCTGGGCATTTCGCTTCATTGGCCTCTTCTGCCGCTGCATATGTCTTGGTGATGGACTCTGCCTCCCGGAAGGTCTGTGGATTCTTATGGGCTAGGTGCTTGAAGAAGTCCCCGTAGGTTAGCGCGAGATGAAACTGCCCAGTTTCATCTCCTCCGTGATCCAGGGAATCCGGCTGGCCTCCGCCACAAAGCGGTCCAGAAATTACCGTAGGTTCTCTCCTGACTTCTGCTTGATGTGGAAGAGGTGCTACGGTTGCTTCTTTTCCCGTCGGCTTGAGGCGTATTGAGTTAGGAAGAGATTTGTGAGCGCCCGGAAGCTGCTGATGGTGCCTGAAGGGAGGTGATAAAACCAGATGCGGGCATCTCCCTTCAGCGTGAGCGGGAAGCAACAGCACATCGTTGAGTCTTTCAACCCTTGTAGACTTAGATTGGTGCGGAAGTATCCAGATGGTCAACTGGGTCACTGCTCCCATCGTATGAGTCAAGGGAATGCATCTTGAACTTGGTGGGCAGTGAATGGTTTAGGATCTCCGTTGTGAAAGGAGATCTGTCAAGGTCAACAGCGCGCTCATCGTCCTAGGACACGCGGTTCCAAATCTTATCGACCCGCGGATTTACGTGAGCAGCGTTGGCAGATCTCTTTGAGTTGAGGTAAGCTCTCAACTCTGTTTTGTCCCCGGAGGGTCCGGTAGCTGGCCTGCTACTGCCTCCGGCGGACTTGGCAGTCCTGGAGGCTCGCTCCTAGACTGAGTTCCCATTTTCTGCTCGAGTGTATCGAGGATTTCTTCTCTCCGGACTTTCTCCCGGTGTCGTGCCCCAAGGACGCTCTTCAGGCCTGTTCTGGCCTAGAACGCATGAAGAGGCTGGGATTGGGTTATTCGTGGACCTCTCGGGCCTTTTGGCCGGCTTCTTTTCCTTTGGCCACCTTTTTTGGTGGCCGGCGCAGGGACGGTTGTTGGCGGAGTCGCCTGCTGTGGTTGCTTTTGTCAAGAGTAGAGTATTTGGAGCAGACGGTTGTTGGTCTGCATCTGCTCCATTAGTTGCTGAAAGAAAGGCGCTGGCGCCCCGCCCGTCGTCCCGTTAACCATGGTACTAGTAACGTGGTCCTGGTCGGGAGAGGTGGTGTCTCTAGTAGGATCGCTAGCTTGGGCTCTCGTATTCACCATTGCGGATGAATCTGGCAGTGAAAAGAGAGCGTTATGAGGAATTGTGGTTGGATTTTTGTAAGCGCTTCCCACAGACGGCGTCAATGATGAGTCCTTGGATCCAAACTTCGAACAGATTCGGGTTGATCCGCTTGTCCTGGTTCTGGCTTTCACTGAGGTAGGATCCTACACACCACTAAAACGAATAAGAGGTCAGTGTGTCGACAGGAAGTTGTCTCATCGAAAACACTCAGACGCTCAAGTTAGTAAACAGCCTTTGAAATCTGAGAAGGTTATTGGAATTGAGAATTGAAAGAGATAGAGAGTACAAGAGTGTGTGGATCTCCAGATCAAAGAGAGGCAAAGTCGTCTTCTTGAATCTGGATGGTGGGGAGGCAGTAAACGACTGTCAGGAGCATGTTTGTATGCCTTGGGTTTTTTGAGTGTCAGTAGAGAGTAGATGATTGTATGTCTGTCTTAGTTGTCGTTATGGGCATTGTGTGAGTGAAAGCTTACGTTCCCTGAATGAGAATTCTAGGGTTTACTTAAAGGATGACGGGGTGATCTTTCTCGGTTGGAAGGTGTGATCCCCTGCATTATTCTGGATAGCCTTCCTTTTTCAGGAGGCGCAAGTTGCCAAACTGCTGAGATTGCTTCCCTTCCTGGTAGTCAACGGCTTTCTAAGTTGCTCACATTCCTTCTATGCATTCTACCATTGGAGAGCCTTAATTGGCAGGAGATTAGAAAAATCTGGTGCCTTCCTTATGGGAAGAGTATTGATTTTGTCAATATCTTTTTGGGTGTTGGCTGAATTTGTGGAAGGTGCTGAAAGAGCCGTTACTGGTCACCTATTGGATCGTGGGTTCAAGTGGACAAGGCCCGTGAAAAGCCTTTTATTTTCGGCCTGTTACTACAGTGATTCCGATCAACGCTCTGGTTGACCGCTCTGTACGCGAGTTGGCCGCCTCTGCCTGTGTCTCAGTGGTCAACGTTGCGTTGACCGTTGGGATAACGTTTGTGCCTTTCAGGATTTGGGCCTTCACCTCCTGTTGGGCCGACGTTGGAGTTGACCGTCCAACATGCTATTTAGGCCTTTTTGACCGTTGGGCCAACCCAACTATGATATACCCATTACATATCTTTGTTGAAATCAATTTAATTGTTAAAATTTGAAGTCATAAAATTTATTTCTTCAAAAATCAATTAAATGAAATTTATGTCATGAGATTTCAATCTTATATGATTATGGATTTTTATGAACTTATGTTATTAGTTCTAAAATTTAGGTGAGATATTAGCAGTAGGTTTAAAAGCTTGCAAATTTAGTTTCTTTTGTAAACTTTTCCTATATAAAAATAAGAAAAGAGAAAAATCAAAAGAATATATATATATATATATATATATATATTAAAGAATAGTTATATATCTCTTATATTTACTGCATATGTATTAATTTTTCGATAGGTAGGCAATTGGGAACATAGGAATTTATGAAATTTGGCTGGTAATTATGGGATTAGAATAATTTTTTTCTAATAGCAAAGTACATTAAATGTTTTTATTTGAAAGTTTTTATTTGATCATACAGTGTATTTTTTATTGACTCAATAATTTTTTTTATTAATTATTATGACTCATTTATTTTTATAAAATTAATCGTATTTCTTGAGGCTATTTTTTAATAATGAAAATGATAATATAGTTATTTTAAGTTTGTTTTGTTATAATTATAAATTATGAAATGATTAATAACACTTAGACAATGTTCCGAGTTAGAGTCAAATTTTAATAAATTTTACTCATAAAGATTATACACGCAATAATTTGAAAGTGAATCCATAATTATAATCTAACAGCAATGGAAATTATTTCTAAAATAATAATATCGTATAATATTTTTAAACATTGTGTATGAACAAAAAACATTTAATTAGATAAATCAATCAATAATATTAAACATTTTTTACAATGATACTACTGTCGATGATAAAATGCTACTATTTAACAAAATATTTTTCATAATTATCAATTTGTTATTGATGTGACAATATTTTCAGTCAAAAGCAATGTCAAGTGCCATAATCTCAATACCAAATTAAAATATAATGGCATCATAATCCCTGTGCTAAATAATGCAATAATTTTGATCGATCGTGACCCTGCACAAATATTAGGCATTCCTATAGCATGCTATAATATCCAAGAATACGGCCAAAACTCTTAAATTTGACCCCATATCACAAACACTTACTAAAAACAAGGCGAATCGTGTGGGATTCTCATTTTCTAATTTTTTTGGGATTAAAAAATCAAGTAGGATTTGGTTGAAAAAGAAAATTCTTGTTAATTAATAGATGCACTTTTTTATTATTATCATGAACATTATATATTGGAAAACTCAACTATGCTAACCCTAAATAAACATATCCAAATCAAAACGTATCCATTTTGGACGTGTTTGAAAATTTCTTTTCCCAGAGGTTGCGGTTATTCTTCGGTAGTATTTGATATATATTTTTTTGTATAGTTATATATATATATATATATATATATATAAAGTCATGAAATTAATAATTAGGGAACCTTATTATTGTAACGTGTATACACACGCACACAAATACACGTGTATATTTAGAAATACATAATTTATATTTCAATGGACTTTCATGATTCTTTAATAAACATTTTTAAAATAGTACATAATAGGCTCTTCTTATTTACAATTTAGGAGTTCTTATTTAGAAAGCTCATATCATTTACATATATTATTTTGATTTG